>PVIY010007952.1:0-79290 GCA_004026745.1 Myrmecophaga tridactyla
TTTTATTCCATATGTTCTACTCTTCTGTTGATATAGTAGCTAAAAGGAGCATCAGACACAAGGTTTTCACATTCACAGAGTCTCATTGTGAAAGCTATATCATTGTTCAATCATCATCAAGAAACATGGCTACTGGAACACAGCTCTACATTTTCAGGCAGTTCCCTCCAGCCTCTCCATTACATCTTGGATAACAAGGCGATATCTACTTAATTCATAAGAATAACCTCCAGGATAACCTCTCGACTCTGTTTGGAATCTCTCAGCCATTGACACTTAGTCTCATTTCACTCTTCCCCCTTTGGTCGAGAAGGTTCTCTCAGTCCCTTGATGTTAATTCTCAGCTCATTCTAGGGTTTTTCTCAGTCCCTTGATGCTGTCTCAACTCATTCCATGATCTCTGTCCCACGTTGCCAGGAAGGTCCAAATCCCTGGGAGTCATGTCCCACACAGAGAGGTTCCCCCTCATTTTTGAAGGACAACTTTGCTGAGTATAGAACTTTTGGTTGGCAGTTTTTCTCTTTCAGAATCTTAAATATATGGAGGTGCTTTTCACCTCCATGGTTCCGCTGAAAAATCCACTTGATGGTGTTATCAAACTTCCCTACTATGTGATGGATTGCTTTTCTCTTGTTGCTTTCAAAATTCTCTTTTTGTCTTTAACATTTGACAATCTGATCAGTAAGTGTCTTGGAGTAGGTCTGTTTGGATCTATTCTGTTTGGGATATGCTGCACTTCTTGGATTTGTAATTTTATGTTTTCATAAGAGATGGGAAATTTTCAGTGAATGTATCCTCCATTAGTCTTTCTCCTCCTTTTCCCTTCTCTCTTCCTTCTGGGACACTCATAACATATATATTCATGCACTTCATGTTGTCATAGTATTCTCTGAGACCCTGCTTATATTTTTCCATTCTTTTCCCTATATTTTATTTAGTGTGTTGGATTTCAGATGTCCAGTCCTCTAGTTCACTAATCCTTTCTTCTACCTCTTCAAAGCTATTGTTGTAGGTTTCCATTGGTTTTTGCACCTCTTCTATTGTGCCTTTCATTCTCATAAATTCTGTGATTTGTTTTTTCAAACTTTTGAGTTCTTCTTTATGTATGCCAAATGTCTTCTTTATAACCTCCCTCAACTTGTTGATTTTATTTTTGATGAAATTTTGCATGTCTGCTCAAACATCCTGTATCTGATGTGAAGTGTTGGCTTGTTCCTTTGACTGGGCCATATCTTCAATTTTCCTGGTATGACTCAATATTTTTTCTGGCATGTAGGCATTTGTTAATTAGTTAATTCTGTTGGGTTTTCTTGTTGGATTGTTTTGTCATTCAGTTCTAGACCTCTTGCATAGGTTCTGTTTTATTGATCAGAATTTTTCAGTTCTTGTTTTTCTGTTTCTTGTCCTGCCTATATGGAGCCTTCTTTTTTTGTGGAGGAGGGTGTCCTCAGATATTATTGACCCCAGTCAGATTTTCCCAGATTATACATGCCCACATCTCAGGAGGAGACAATAGCCAGCCCTAAGGGCAAAACCCAGCAGTTTGCCAAACATTCCTATAAAGCCTCTAGACTTTTCCTATCCTGCTCGACATGTGGTGTTTGTCAGCCCACAGCTCCTTACTGGTGTAAAGTGATGCAGTGTCTTTAATTTTAGCAGCCTCCTCCTGCCAGAGGTGTGGCTGGAACAGAGGCTGAGATAGTAGGCAGGTTTTGATTGCTTCTGTTTTCCAGCCCCTGGGGCCTTAATTCCCTGAAGGAGGGTTCCACTTGAGCTGAGCCCTGGCCCCCTTTTCTTGGAGATGATAATCCCTTTAGGAAATAACCCCTTTCACCTGACTAGTTTCTTTGTCTCTCAGACATGCCTTAATTCCTCCCTTGCCTGTGGCAGTGCTGGAGCCTGAGAGTGCTAGCAGCTCTATCTAATAAGCTGATATGAAGTAAAAAACAAAAAATCAAGAAGGCTTTTCAGACTCAGACCCTACTCCCCAGGTTTGCTAAGCAAGAGATTGAATTGGTATGTAGCTCTACATGTCCCAAGGCTCTATGTGTCCCTTTTTCTTGGGATCCTGCTCTTTTCCAGAATTTTGTACTTTCCAACTCAAAAGAGTTTTTAATTTTTTTTTCCATCATACCTACCCCATCTCTGCAGGACAAATCTTCTAATTCCTTTAGTGCTTACTCCAGTTTATCTGTACTCAGGCCCCATTTTCAGTAGTCAGAATTTGTTAATTAATTCCACAATTAGATCTTGGTCTAGCTAACTCCTTGCTAGTAGTAAATTCTGTTTCCTTTCCCCTCAGGGAACCAGCCGGCTGTGCCCATGGAGGATTGGCACCAGCCTCCATGGCTTGGAAGACTCACAGTTCTGTGTGAGATCTTGTTCCACCCAGTCCAGACTGGTGTACACTGTGTGTCCAGTCAATGATCTCTCCTTAGCAGTTGTCATGTACGGTTCCTGACCAGTTACTAGCTTCTTTGGGGGATGAACTAAATTCCACACTTCATTATGCTGCCATCTTGCCCTGCCTCCATTGGAGAAAGGGTTTAATTTTGGATTAAATTTCTTAAACAGGTAGCAGACTACTGAGATTTTCTATTTCCTCTTCTCTCAGTTTTGGTAATTTGTGTTTTAAAGGAATTTGATCACTTCATCTAAGTTGTTAAATTTATTGGCATAAGGCATTATATAATATTTTTTATGTCCCATAATGCTTTCAGAGTTATTCAATGATACCCTTTTATTACTGCTACTATAATTTCTGTTTTCTCTCTATTTCTTAATCAATCTTTAAAATGTTTATCAATATCATTACTATTCCAAAACTGCTCTTAAGACTCATTAAATGCAAGCTTCATTTTTTATTTAATATAGTTTATTTCTATCAATTCCATTTTGATTTTTAATAGTTTTCATCTTAGTTGAAATTTCTAATCTTTACATGCATGCTCCCCACATTTTCTATTAGTTTTATTAATACAGTTTTATAATTATCTTAAAATTGTTGTCTGATAATTCCATTATCTTGGGATTCTTAGTCTATTTCTTTTTAATGTTTCCCCTCTTAATACAGTGTCTAGTAATTAAGCATTTTATACCTGAAATAGCATTTAGCCCAAGAAAAGGAACTGCAAGAGTGGTGATTTGAGACAGATTAATCTATAGTTCAGCTGGCTTATGCTTTATGGCAGCCCTCTTTACATTTAATTCACCACCAGAACAAAATGTTTTCAGGATGGGACCATGAATTTCCCTTCAAGTAGAAAGATTGTGAAAATCTCATTTAATTTACAACCAGCTACTAGTTTTCCAAAACTTCTATCAGTTGATGAATCTGATAATATATAAAAGGATAATATATGATGACCAGGAGATTTATCCCAGTAATGCAAGTTTGTTTTATGACTTTCAAAAGTCAATATAATTTGTCATATTAACTGAACAAAGGGGAAAATCATGTAATCAGCTCAAATAAATGCAGAAAATGAATTTGACAAAATTCAATAACCATTCCTAATAAAAGCTCTATGTAGAAAATCCAATGGAATCTTAAGAATAATTACTAATAGTATGTGAATTTTGCAAGGTCTCTCTGGATAAAAAATTGATATGCAAAAATCAATTGCATTTCTTGCACACTATAAACAATTGGAAATACTTTAAATACCATTTCCAGTGTCTCAAAAAATTAATCAAAACCTGTGAAAGGTATACTCTTAAATCTACAAAACATTGCTAGCAGATGTTAAAGAACTAACTAGATGGAGAGCTATACCATCTTTATAGATTTAATATTGTTAATATGTTAATTCTCCCTAAATTAATACATGGAGCCAATGCAATTTCAATCAAAATACTGGCAGATTTGTTTTGTAGGACTTGATAAGCTGATTCTAAAATTCATATGGAATTGGAAATTACCTAAAATATCCACAATACTTTTTTTTAAAAAATAACAGAGTTAATGATTTTCTTTATCTGATTTCAAGACTTACTATAGAGGCAGATAATTAAGATAGCATTACCAGCAATAAGATAGGCATTTAGTTCAACTAGAAAGAAAAGAGCTCAGAAAGAGATGCAAATACACACTTGGTCAATTGCTTTTTACAAACTTGCCAAGCAGAAAGGATGAAATACCTTGGCAACATTTTAGGAAACAACTGACAAAGCCCTTTCCAAATTCTTGTTCCCCAAATTGTGAATTAAGTAAATGTTTATTTTAAGCCATTTGTTTATGATGTAGCTTTACTCGACAGTTGCAAAGCAGAATAAGCTTTTTTTATTGTTCAGTGCACAAAATGTGCTTCTCCCTAAAGCAGCAGGGCCAAAGTAAATTCTTTGATTCACAAATGCCTTGGAGAGTATGTGAGCAAAACTGGTGGAATGGCTGATTTTTCCATGTAAACTGGCACACTGCAGGACAAAGAACTTATGCAAAGAAGTCCAGGAAAGAGAAAAAGTTATGAGAATGGGATGTCCTTAAGAAATCACAGATGTTTTGGAATGAACTTAGCTCAAGAATTTTTTCTAACACACCTTTGAGCAGCAGGGTTGGGGGGCTACTGATACCTAGTTTACATCACTATTGCTGGTTCATCAATACTCAACATTCAGCCCCCACTGTTCTATTTCTTCCATTAAAAAAATCTTCTAAGCTTATCCCCCACTGCACCCCATCACAAAATCACTAACTAGGTTAAATGTCCTTATAGGCATCCTGTACTCTGTCTCCACTCACAGCTGTGACTCTGCTTTCACACTTGCTCTCACTCATGAGTGTGCCTGCTTGTTCAACAAACTATGCTCATATCATTTCTCTACCTCTTGCCTCTCTCCTCTTTCTGATTAAACGTGTAACACCTTTTCAAGCCAAATGTACTGGTGAGAATTAGGTGGAATTTAACTTTTTGGACATCTAATGATCCTGAGAAGATAAAAAGTGTCACACTTATCATCATTCCTCAGGTTTGCATAGCAATTCACCATGTATCCACCTTTTTCAAATTCAGGATACTGATTTGTCAGCCACTTGACTTAGCAGTGTTCTAATGCCTAATGCCTGGTGATGCTGTGGGTTGTTACTGTATCCAGTAGAATCTGTTGTTATTTCTGTGTAATGTAGCCCACACCTCTTAGCATGTGAAGTGAGGATTTTTGCAATTTGATCCCAGCCTTCCTTTCCTCAATCTCTCCTTTCAGCCTCTCCACCTTCCCCAAGTTGAAATCATTTTATATTGCTTACTGTTCTCTTTTTCCTCAATTATCACAATTGCTTCCTAACTGGCTGAGAAGAAATACATGCAGATAGTTTTGGGAGGCTCATTTCTCCTTCTCCACTTCCTCTTCCTTCTCTTTTTAGTAGAAGGCCTGAATTAACTCAATGGCAAACGAGGCTGATTTCAGAGTCCCTCTTTCTAACAAGCTATTTCATCAGCCAAGCAACTCTCATCACTACACACTACACAGTACAATATGCATCCAACCTCTCTTTCTCCATTCATATGTAGAGCAATGCAGAGCCTGGTCCTTCTATTGGAGCACTTTCTGTAATGAATACTATTGTGTTCTGCCTAAGCATGTCTTTCTGCAAAATGGCTAGAGGACCAGGTTCATCCACTCTGAGTCTCCCCAACCACAAATCAATCCAATAAACCTTGTTTGAAACAATCCTTGGCACAAAGGATGTGGGAGTCTGTGGTGGTCCAGGGCCCACAACACTCCTAAACAGGAATGAAACCCAGAGCCTGTAACAGCTTGCTTAACCAGGACAAAGGTCAAGAAAGTAAACAATTTCCCCAAAGGGAACTGTAGTCACAAATGTAAAACAGCAGTGATTGTAACTTAGTCTTGATCATTAATCTTAGTAAAATATCAAGGGTCAAGCCCCTCTAATGTTTGTACTCCAGGCCCGATATCCTCATACTATATGGAATGTCTTTGTTCTAAAATCATATACATAATGCCTCCTGCACTTTGCAAAGCGCTATCCCTCTGGACCTGCTGCCACTGGAGAATCTCTCCTGTTTGTAAGTCCTGATAAATCTACGTCGTAATAAAAAAAACAAAAATAAATAAATAAATAAATCTACGTCTACTTCTGTGCCTGGCATGTTTTTTGGTCTCATGGCAGCGGTGGCCCATGCTTTGCATGAGCTCAGTCTGGGTCTGAAAGAGCCCATGCTCACTTTGCAATGCAGTTGGTCTTGCTGCTTCCATCTAGGACCCACTACTATCTGTTCTCCACATAATAACCAGTTATTCTCTTAAGACAACTTATTTCATTCCTTTGCTCAAAACCATCGAATGATTTCCTTTCTCACTTAGAGTAAAGTAATAACATTCAAAGTCCTTAGCACAGCCAACCAGGCTCCTTGTGATTGGAACCCTATTGCCTACCCCCACTTCTTCTCTCTCTCAACCTGGCTATGTCCACTTCGATCGCGCCAATCAGGCTTCCTTTCAGTACCTCAAATACACCAGGAAAACTCCTACTTGCATACATTCTTCCTCTGGGTTTCTCGATGTCCGAACACACTATTTCTTTTCCAGAGGCTTTCTCTTCTATATATGAATAGTGCTGCCTCCTCCATAATGCTCTCTCTCTCTCCTTGGTGTTTTAAAATATTCTGCAACACTTATCACCACTTGTCATGCTATATACTCACTAATGTTTTGTACTTCCCCATAAAAGCATAGACACTACTTTGTATCCTAATTTCTGGGTCTAATACATAGTAAGGGCTCATTCAATCAGTGTTGGACTAATAGAATTAAGGAATATTCTCTCAAATACCTTTACTTTGACTAAAGTGTTAACTTTAGCTAGAAAATCACCACTCTCTTCTAATATTCTAGACAAAGATATATAAGACTTTTTTGTGACAGGGCCAAATTCAATATGTAGTAAGTATACTTTGATTTTCAGGGATTTTTATTGAAGATATACTATTCTGTTGTCTCCAAGCATAAAGTTGTACTTAAAAAAGTATATGTCCTGACTTTTTTGCTTTAAAAAGCATCATCACCATATCTCTAAAGCTCCTTCTAGCTCTAAAAGCTTATGGTCTTCATTTTGAATAGTGAAAATTTTCCTATTTAGTATGGACCTCCATAAATCTCCCCACCTCAGCATGGGACTATAAGGACTTTTCCTCCATGGTCTCATATTAAGTACCATGTGATTCCCTCTAGAAGGACACTTACAAATATTATATTTTAATTTTCTGTTTATGTTTCTGACTTCCTATCTAAACTATGAGTTCATCATTGTCCATGCCTACCACTATGTCTTGCTCATAATAAGACCACAATAAATTATGGTTACTAAATTAATAAATCCTATTAATATGTAGGGTACTATTCTTTCCATTTTATTGCAACCCCTCTTTAAAAACAGAAGTAAATTGACCCAAATTTGAATTTAGAAATATCTGAATGCCATAATCCATGCTTACTTTCCAAATGACAGACATCAAGCTGCATACTTAGCATCAAAATTAAGTGACATTAATTGAAATAATACATATTTAATGGTTTCTAGCACCATTATCTAATTCAAGACTGTCAGCCCTTCCTAGAATATCCCTTTTTATTCCCAAATTTCTGAGAATTTCCCATGGTGTCCCATGCAAACATGTTGTCTAAGACAGTAGATCTCAGACCTTAATATGCATGCAAGTCCTATTGCCAAAATGCAGGTTCTGATTTCAGTAGGTTGGATGGGGCCTTAGCTTCTGCATTTCTGATAAGCTCCCAACTGATGCACATGCTCCCAATTGATGCTGGACCTGAAGTCACAATTTGAGTAGCAAGGCTAGAAGCCACAATGTTCAAGCCTCCATTAAAGCCTTTGCATCCCTCTGTGAGTTAGAATCAAATCACCTTCCAAGGTAATGAAGAGTGGCATATTCACTCAGTCCTCAGACCTGAGGAGTTGGTTTCACAACTAAAAGGGACTTATTCCTGGGCCTTAAAAAATATCCTGTAGCCTTAATCTGGAATCTGTTCTTTTAATTAGGTAATCAATATTTTGATGGAAGAAAACATTGGAATCTGACCTTTCATCATTTTCTGAAGATGTATTGTGTCCAAATTCTGGGCTACTTTGAAAAAAAATATTCCAGATATTAATAGCACAACAAAATCTCTCAGAATAACTTGATCTTTCATGGTATTTCCCCTAACTTCCATAAATATGTTTAAAAATCAAATATTTCTACTAAAGCTAACATGAAGTATATTTAACCTAGAAAGATCATAATGTCAGAGCTGCTAATTAAGACAGCTGCTTCAATTAGGAAAGCAATTTGAGGACATTCTATCTGCTGGATGAAATATGTCAGCTGGATAACAGCACCTTGGTGCTGGTTTGACCTCATTGGCCTGGAGGCTAAATTTACAGGTGGGACAAATTGCTCTTTTTATTGCATGTGAGGACAAAGTCAAATCACAAATATGGTACTTCTTAAAAATGAAGGGCTGGGGTTTGGTAATTTGCATTTAGATAATGAGCTAAGTGATTGTCCTTTTTTTCCTTAGCCACTAAAATATTACTGACTGATTTTCCCAAAATCCCTCATAAAGACCCAATAATTATAACAATAACCTTAATGCAATGGAAAGGAATTTAAGAGAAAGGATGCTTTAGTCTCCTAGGATGATCAAGCAATTACCACGAAATAGGTCTAGTATAACAATGGGAATCTATTCATTCATGATTTGAGACTGGAAAAAAGTTCAAATCAAGGCATCATCAAGGCCATGCTTTCTTCCCGAAGACTGTGGCATTCTGGAGCTGGCTGCTTGTGAGCATCGGTCCTTAGTTTGCTACATGGCAAGTGATATGTCAGCATCTCCTGGTCTCTCCCTTCTCTTCTAGGTTCCATTGAGGTTCACCTTCTGGTTTTTCCTTCTGACTTTTTCTTTCTTCATCTGAATGTCATTCTCCTTATAAAGGACTCCAGTAATGGGATTAAGGCCCATGCTGAGTGGGCTGAGCCACACCTAACTGAAGTCACCTCACCAGAAAGTCCTACTTACAATGGATGCACACCCACAGTCATAGATTATATTTAAGAATATGTTTGTCTGGGGTAAGTATAGCTTCAAACACCTACAGATGCCATAGACTAAGAAAGGAGGGAACAGAAAAAGGGAAGAGCTTTCTTGCATGGGAATCTAGTTATTGAAAAATTAACAAAGCAAAAGGAGTCATTTGTGAGATTTTTGGCTTTGGATAATCAATGTGAACTAAGTGAAGACATCTACTGCTTGGAATAATAAGATTTGGGGATCTATATGCTTCCCTTAGCTAACATTTGCATGATATTTACAAAACAGTTTACAAAGCAATTCAGCAAATGTTATTTCCATTTCAGAGATGAGAAAATTGAAAGATAATAATTTGGCAGATAGAAATACAAACACTAGCATATCTAGCTATCTCTGGAGTCCATGATCATCTCAATAAATTGGGCATTTTACTTATACTTCCATATACAACGGAAAAATAAAATTTCTTCATCCAAATTTTGAGATCAGGGACCATGTAATTTATGAGCATCATTTTGAATAATTTAATTCATCTTCAATAGTAATCATGTTAAGAATTCCATCATGAGAATGATGAAATACTAAGAATCTTGTTTAGACAGCTAATGGTGGGGATTGTGGCCAAGACATCATTTCTGTACTAGGAAACTTATAACTCATGTGAATAAATCCTCACTATTTCTGCTTCCATGAATAGTTCAGCTGTACTTCTAAACTGGCAGCTGGCTTTTCCCAAAGTCTTTGGAAACTGAAGCAGTCTCCAACACATGGTGAGCTTTTCCACTGGGTTCCATCTAGGCTCTAGCTAGATACATGCCTTCCTTTTCCTGTCTGTCTGCATCCTACCAGCATCTGGGCAAAATATGATTCATCTATGCAAACTATCCAAATGTGATGTTTTGATTATTCTGAAATCATAATAATGATTTTTAAGAATCAAGACTTATTCTAAGCTATTTTAAGAAGATGTTTGCCAAATAAGAGTGCCTACTGCATGTATTCAGAATGATTTTTGAAAAATGCTTAAGCCAAACACAAATTTTCATATTCAATTACTGAAGCAATCTTCCCCCACCCCATTTCTTGCAGAATAACTTTTTCCAGGTTACAAACAAACTTCCTTGCCTATGTAGCAGAAGAAGATATAGGGCCAGAGAAAAATGTGATATGAGCAATTTATTTTCTCTCCATTACAAAATTAACATGGGAGACCAGACATAAGTGCAACTTATTTCTGAACATATCCTGAAATGATGATTATGATGTTCAAAAAGTAAGCTCGGAATAGAAAATCAAAAAATCCTAAGATATTTGAAATCCCAAAGAGTTGAAATTCTGAAATCTCTAGAACATGCTGGTCTAAAAATTTCTGTGTGATCAGTTGTTTATTTACCTGTTCTAGTTTGCTAGCTGCCAGAATGCAATATACCAGAAACAGAATGGCTTTTAAAAAGGGGAATTTAATCAGATACTAGTTTACAGTTTCAAGGCTGAGAAAATGTCCCAATTAAAACAAATCTATAGAAATGTCCAGTCTAAGGCATCCAGGGAAAGATACCTTGGTTCAAGAAGGCTGATGAAATTCAGTGTTTCTCTCTCAAGTGAGAAGGCACATGGCGAACACAGTCAGAGTTTCTCTCTCATCTGGAAAGGCACATGGTGAACATGGTCAGGGTTCCTCTCTCATCTGGAAGGGCACATGGGGAACATGGCATCATCTGCTAGCTTCTTCTAGCTTCCTGTTTCATGAAGCTCCCTGGGATGCATTTTCCTTCTTCATCTCCAAAGGTCGCTGGCTGGTGGACTCTGCTTTTCATGACTGTGTCATTCTGCTCTGCTCTCTGAATCACTCATTCTCCAAAATGTTTCCTCTTTTATAGGACTTCAGAAACTAACCAAGACCCACCCAAATGGGTGGAGACACGCCTCTACCTAATTCAGCTTAACAACCACTCTTGATTACATCACATCTCTGGGAGATGCTCTAATTATAGTTTCAAACATACAATACTGTATAGGGATTAGAAGAAACAGCTGCCTTTACAAAATAGAATTTGGATTAAAACATGGCTTTTCTAGGGCACACACATCATTTCAAACCAGCACATTACCTTTCCATATTAAACATAAATGAATATGGTATTGATATTAAAGAGAAAATGAGAAGAATAAACAGAAAAGAAATAGAGGGAAGGAAAAATTAAAAAGCAGAAATTGATTAATTAAAGTAATTAAACAATATTAAGAGTTAATATGGGAATATCTAATATACTATAACTATAGATGATTGAAAAAATAAACATATAAATTACTAAACATTTGCAAACAAGATAAAATAGAAAGTTCTAGAAAAATTAATCAAGTTTAATCTCATGAGAATAAGAAATAAGATGAGATAATTTACCATTACATAACTTAAAGTATTAATAAAAAGTCTTCTATCACCATTGTGGTGATTTGAAGCTGTGTATACCCAGAAAACCATGTTCTTAAATTTAATCCATTTCTGTGGCTATAAATCCATTGTAACTATTTTGATGAGAAAACTTCAGTTCAGCTGTGACAGACCTGGTGATCTCACTAATGACATGTTTTAATCTTATGACTGGAGTCCTTCAATAATTAAATGAAGAGTGAGAGAGAGAGAAGCAAGACACTGAAAGCAATGAAGTTGGAAAAGAAAGGAGAGACATCAGATGCTTCTATGTGCCTTGACACGTGACAGGAACCAAGTATCACCAGCAGTCTTTTGAAAGGAAGTGTTGCCTTGATTTGGACATTTTCTTGGCCTCAAAACTGTAAGCTAATAAATTCCTATTGTTTAATCCAACCCATTTCAAGGTATTTGCTATAACAGCCTAGGAAACTACAACCACCCTAAAATTTGATATAGCACCAATTTTTTTCAAGTAAGAGATAAGCATTTTCTACAAACTCTTTTAGATCCATTTCACTTTATTAAATACCCTAGATACAAAAAATAAAAATTTTATATATATATATGTATTTACATATACACAAATAAAAAGAACATAATAGACCAAAGGCTCTCATAATGGTGCCAACTTGAAACTTTTGGAGAGTTTACTGAGTTATAATTCACATTCTGTACAATTCACCTATTTAAAGTGTATAATTCAATGTATTTTAGTATATTCATGAAGTCATGTCATCATCGTCATGATCTAATTTTAGAAAATTTTCATAACCACCAAAAAATCTCATGCCAATTAGCAATCTATGTCCATTTCCCCAAAACCCAATCCATAGGCAGTTGCTAATCAACATCCTATGTCTATAGATTTGCTTATTCTGACCAATTCAGATAGACAGAATCATTCAATATGTGGTCTGTTATGATGGATACCTTTAATTTGATAATTTTATCAAGTTTCATCCATGCAGTAACATATATAAGCAGTTTATTCCTTTTTACTTCCAAATATTATTCAATTATGTTAATATAGTGCATTTTGTTTATCCATTCATGAGGTAATGGAAAATTGGGTTGTTTCCAATTTGGCAATTCTTAAATTTATTACTACTTGAAGTTTGTGTTGGTTTGAATTGATTATGTACCCCAGAAAAGCCATGTTTTAATCCTGATCCAATCCTGTGGGAGCAGCCATTTCTTTTAGTCCTGATTCAGTAGGGCAGAAACTTTTGATTAAATTATCTCCATGAAGATGAGACATGCCCAGTTATGGGTGTGATCTTTTTATTAGATAGAGCTGTAACTCTGACCATTCAGGGTGGGTTTTGATCAATTTACTGGAATCCTTTAAAATAGGAAACATTTTGGAAAAACCTCAGAAATGACAGAAGTGTCAGTAACTTCAGAGCAGAGCTGACACAGAGGCCAACACTTGGAGAACAGAGACACAGATGTTTGGAGATGCTTGGAGCCCAGCAGATGCCACCATGTGATGTTAAGCAAGCCAGAATCTGGGGAGAGCCAAGAGATGAAAGCCAGCCCTGGAGAAGCAAACTGAGGAACCTCCACAGGAACAGAGGCTGAAAGCAACAGAGTCCAGGAGCAAGAAACGAGCAGATGCCAGCCACATGATTTCCCAGTTGACAGGTGTTCCTGACCCATTGACCTTCCTTGAATTAAGGTATCTTTTCCTGGGTGCGTTAGTTTGGACATTTTTATAGGCTTAGAACTGAAAACTTGTAACTTATTAAATTCCCTTTTTTAAAGCTATTCCAGTTCTGGTATATTGCATTCTGGCAGCTTGCAAACCCAAACAAAGTTCACTGAACTTCTTGAATGTATAGACAGTACTTTTCATAATACTTGGGAAGTCTTTCAGTCATTATTTCTTCAATTTTAAAAAAATGTGAAATTTGTTTTTTTCTGTTTTTTTGACTGCATAATCACTATTGCTCTATCTTCAAATTTCTTGATTTTTCTCCCACCCTAAATCTACTTTTGATCTCCTTTAGTACAATTTTCATTTTGGTTATTGTACTTTTCTCCTTCATAGTTTCCATTTTTACAAATAATTTCTATCTCTTTGTTAATATACCCTATTTGATGAAACAATGTCATCATACATTTCTTTAGTTCTTTAGTCACATATAGGCACTTTTTATATCTAAGCATATTTATAAACATTGTTTTGAAGTATTTGTCTACTAAATCCACCATGTGAAGCCTTTCAAGGGACATTCTTTTGACATGTGTTTACACTTTCTTTGTCCCTTTCATGACTCATAATTTTTTGTTGAAAATTGAACATTTTAGATTGATGTGCTTATAGTAACTCTGGATATTGATCTACCTACCCACCAGAGCTTATCATTGTTGTTTGCTTATATTTAACATGGGTTTGTTTGGAGACTTGGCCTAGTGCAGTAAAGTCCACTTGTCCCTCTGCATCTAGTTTCTGATTTTGCTTCTGAGAGGGCACAGTCTTGGGTCTGTGAAAAAGCACCCTAAACTACTCTTCCACATAGACGACAGTGATTTTATCCTAGTTATCTAGATCTCTTTCCCTTATATCTCTTTTAAGCTGTTGGCTTTTCTGCCTCTATTGGTATCACACCCAACTGTTACCCACTAATCACTTGTTGATTTCTCTATTCTTTAGTTTTCTATTGATTTCTCTACTATTTTCTCTTTTATCGGTACCCAAACTGCTTTGTATTCTGAATCTAATTAAAATTGGGCACTTTTTCTTTGGTAGCCTGAGGAGGGCAGTCTTAAAGGTTTGCTTTGAAATCTGGAGGGCTCATCTTAACCCCCTTTTCCCCTATTTTTCTCTGTTGCATTTCTAGGTGCCCACTGTTTCACATGTTTTTATCAGGAAGCTATCATCCTCCTCTTAATTGCTCTCCATGGAATTCTCCATTGTTTTTTGCCAGCGACCTTTGACTTGACCTTCCCCTTATTCTTTTCCAAATAAAGGCACTCCCCTTAGGGAGAGTGATAGAAATCTCTGTTCCTACAGTCTACTTCTCCCCTAGGTAGAACTTATCTGTCATTTACCACTTCTCCAGATTTGGAGCAGGACCAACCACCTCAGTCTTTCAGAGTGACACCTCTGCTCTACGATTGAGACCTGGGTTGGGGTGACAGTCTTTGGGGATGACAGTCCTGCTTGGCTTGCTTCTCCCTCTGTGGAAACATTGCCCTATTAGTGAGCTGGCACAAGGGCAACAACGGATCAGTATTCCCAGTTGCCAACGGTAGAGCTTCTTCCCTATGAGTGGAATTTCCTTAGAGGAAAGGAGCCCGAGCCCTCTTGGACAAATTTTTCTGAAATAGATCTTCTGCAACAGGGGCTGGGGTTTCAGATTGCTAACAGCCTGTTGTTCCTAAATGGAAACCATAACTCTAGACTAAGAGCTGGGAATGAGAGAGTTCAGTCTTCTTAGCCAAATCCACCCAGAGTAGAGAATCTCTTATACTGAGCTGGGGGAGAGAGGTCAGGTAGTCACGCAACTACCATAGATTCTTGCTGTTCTTATTGATACTTAGATTTTCCTAAATAAACATTTTCTGTATGCCATTAGAGCAATTTCCAGTGACATGTAATGCCTATTTTTATGTATTTTTCACCAGTGTTTGTTATTTCAGTGGTATGAGAGCCCACAGAGTTCCTCACCCTGTCATTCCAGGAGTCCATTTTTCTTTCAGTTTTTTTCTTTCTGCTTTTTTCAGTTTTGCTAGTTGCTATTACTATGGGTTCAAGTTCACTGATCTTTTTTTTTTTTTTTTTAGGCCTCATTTGTTGTAAAACATCTGGTTAATTTTTTTTTCTCTTTTTTTCAGGTATTAAATTTTCATCTCCAGAAGTTTTCTTCATCTTTTTTTAAATTTTCATTTCTCCCCTCATTATATTCATGCTTTCCTTTAAATCCTAGATTATATGTAACATCTTATACTGTTTTAAAGACTTTGGCTGCTAATTCTATCATCTCTGTCATTTTTTTTCCATGTTAATTTTTAGAGAAGTTGTAGGCTTACAGAACAATCATGAATAAAATACAGGATCCCCATATATCACCCACTACCAACACGTTGCATTGGTGTGGAACATTTGTTACAATCGATGATAGCACAGTTTTATAATTGTAACATTATTTGAAGTCCATGGGTTAACTTGAGTTTCAGTATTTATGTAGTATGGTTCTATGGATTTCTTTTTAATTTTTATTCTCTTATCATATGTATAATCTAGCATTTCCCTTTTAATCATACTCAGATATATATTTCAGGGTTATTAATTGGGTTTATAATGTTTTGCTACCATCACCACTATCCACTACCAAAACATTTCTGTCATTCCAAATAGGAATGCTGTACATTTTGGGACTTAATTTCCTATTCTCTATCCCCACCCCATCCCCTGGAAATCTATATTTTACATTCTGATTCTATGAGTTTGCATATTCTAGTTGTGTCAAGTAGTGGGATCACACAGTATTTGTCCTTTTGTGTCTGGCTTATTTCACTCAACATGATGTCTTCAAATTCTGTCATTGTTGTGCCTATCAGGACTTCATTCCATTTTATGGCCATATAATATTCCATCATATTTATATACCACATTTTATTTATCTATTCATCAGTTAATAGACACTTGGGTTGCTTCCATCTTTTGGCAATTGTGAATAATGCTGGTGTGCAAATACTGGTGTGCAAATGTCTGAGTCCTGCTTTTGATTCTTTTGGGTATATACCTCCTACTGAGATTGCTGGTCATATGGTAGCTCAATACTTAGATTTCTGAGGAACCATCAAATTGTCTTCCACAGTGGCTAAATATTTTGTTTTGCCACCAGCAATGAATGTGTTCCTATTTCTCCCCATCCTCTCCAACACTTGCTATTTTCTGTTTTTTTTTTTTTAACAGCAAGCATTCTAATGGGTGTGAAATGGTATTTCATTATGGTTTTGAATGGCATTTAGCCATTTGTCTATCTTCTGTGAAAATATGTCTCAAAGTCTTTTGCCCATGTTTTAATTGGATTGTTTGCTTTTTGTTGTTAAGCTGAAGGATTTCTTTATATATTCCAGATATTAATCCTTTATCAGACATGTGGTTTCCAAATATTTTCTACCAATGTGTAGGTTATTATTTTACTTAAATAATAAAGTCCTTCAAGGGGCAAAAGTTTTAAATTTTAGTGAGTACCATTTATCTGTTTTTCTTTCTTTTGTTGCTTGTGCTTTGGGCATAAAGTTTAAGAAACCATTGTCAAACATAAGGTCCTGAAGAGACTTCTCTATGTTTTCTTCTAGGAGTTTGATAGTTCTAGCTCTTATATTAAGGTCTTTGGTCCATTTTGAGTTAATTTTTGTATATGATGTGAAATAGTGGTCCCTCTTTTTTCTTTTCTTTTCCTTTTTTTTGGCACTAGAGATCCAGTTTTCCCAGTACATTTGTTGAAGAGAATATTCCTTCCCAACTGAGTGAGCTTTGCTACCTTGTCAGAAATCACTTGGCCATATATGTAAGGGATGCTTTCTGAGCTCTCAGTTCTACTACATTGGTTTATATGTCTGTCCTCGTACCAGTACCATGCTGTTTTGATTATTGCGGCTTAGTAATAAGCTTTAAGCTTAAAAAGAGTGAGTTTGCCAACTTCATTCTTCCTTGTGAAGATGGTTTTAGCTATTCAGGGCCCATTATCCTTCCATAAACATTTGATTATTTGATTTTTCCATATCTGTACAGAAGATTGATGGAATTTCTATTTGGATTGCATTGGATAAATTGTTTGGGGTGATATTGACATCTTAACAACATTTAGTCTTCCAATCCATGAACATGGAATTTCCTTCCATTGATTTAGGTCTTCTTTAATTTCTTTTAGTAACGCTTTGTAGATTTCTGAGTTTAAATCCTTTATGTCCTTGCTTAGATTTATTATTTGATCCTTTTAGTTGCTATTTTGAGTGCATTTTTCCTTCACTTCTTCTTTTGATTATTCATTGCTTATGTACAGAAATACTATTGATTTTTGGTTGTTGGTCTTATTCCCTGTCACTTTGATTAATTTATTTGTTACTTATATGAGGTTGTGGATTTATCAGGATTTTTTTTTTTGTATATAAGATGATATCATCTACAAATAGGGAAAATACTACTTCTTCCTTTTCTATTTGGATGCCTCTTATTTCTATTTCTGGCCTAAATGCTCTGACAAGAACTTCCAGTAAATTATTGAGTAATAGTAGTGACAGTGGACATCCTTCTCTTGTTTCCTGATCTCAGAGGGAAAATTTTCAGTCTTTCACCATTAAGTAGGATGTTATCAGTGGCCTTCTATAGATACCCTTAATCATGTTGAGGAAGTTTCTTGCTATTCCTAGTGGCTTTTCTTTGTTGAGAAGTTTTTAATTACTAGTCAATCTCTTTATTAGTAGCTGGTCTGTTAGGATCTTCTATTTCTTTCTCAGTCAGTGTAGGTAGTTTGTGTGTTTCTAAGAATTTGTCCATTTCTTCTAGGTTATCTAATTTCTTGGGATACAGTGGTTTATAGTATCCTCTTATGGTCCTTTTTATTTCAGTGGGGTTGGTAGTGATGTCTCCTTTTCATTTCTGATTTTTGCTATTCATATCCTCAGTTTTTTCTTTGTTAGGCTGGCTAAAGATTTGTCCATTTTATTGATCTTTTTGAAGAACAAACATTTGATTTTGTTAATTCTCTCTATTGTTTTTTGTTTCCTATTTCATTTATCTCTGCTGTAATCTTTATTATTTCCTTCTGCTCACTTTTGGTTTAGTTTGCTCTTTTTTTCCTACTTCTTCCAATTTTGATATTAGATCTCTGATTTGAACCTCTTTCTCCTTTTTTAATACACATACCTAGAGCTATACATTTCCCATCTGAGCACTGTGTTTGCTGTATCCCATAAGTTTTGGAATGTTGCATTTTAATTTTCATTATCAATCACAAGACATTTTTTAATTTTTGCTTCTGATTTTTTTCTTTAATCCATTTGTTGTTTAAGAGGATGTTATTTACTTTGCACATATTTTTGAATTTTCCATTTCTCCTTCTGTCATTGATTTCTAACTTCATTCCATTGTGGCGGAGAATATACATTGCATGATTTCAATATTTTTCTTTAATTTATTGAGATTTGTTTTGTGACCCAACACATGATCCATTTGCTCTCAAAAAAAAAAATGTGTACTCTATTTTCGTGGGGTGCAGTATTCTAGTGCTGTATTTCCTTATTGATCTTCTTTTCCTCACTTTTATATTTATTTGCTTTTTTGTATTGTACCATATTGGGTGTCTTCTCACTTCTATCTGGATATATTTTTCATGTGTTTTCCTTGTGGTTACAATGGTGTTAAAATTAACATTCTAAATATCACTTATATCTTTGTACATTGTATATTTAAAAAAACTAGATTTATGATTACTTTTTATGCATTTGCATTTTAGCACCTTTCAGGAGTGAGAAGTGGTGTTACATACCAAACAACACAATGATACTGACATTTTTAATTACCCAAATGGCTACCTTTACCTCAGGTCTTTATTTCTTTATGCTGCTTTGAACCACTAGTGTCCTTTCTTCTATGTCTGAAGAACTCCCTTTAGGATTGCTTGTAGGGCAGGTGTAATAGTTACATACTCCCTCAGCCTTTGTTTATCTGAGAATGTTTTAATCTTACCCTCATTGTTTTTTTGTTTTTTGTTTTTTGTTTTTGCATGGACAGGCACCTGAAATCAAACCCGGGTCTCCGGCATGGGAGGCGAGAACTCTGCTCCTGAGCCACTGTGGCCTGCCTGCTCACCCTCATTTTTGAGAAAGTCTCACCAGATATAAAATTCTTGGCTGGCAGTTGTTTTCCTTCAGCACTTTAAGTATTTTGGCCCACTGCCTTCTTTCTTGGTTTCTAATGAGAAATTGCCACACAATCTAATTGGGTCTCCCTTACACAATACATGTTGGTTTTTTCTTGCAGCTTTCAAAACTCTGTCCTTTGCATTTGATAGTGTAATCAGTGTATGGTGGGGTATGTTGGTTTATGTGTGTCCTGTTTGGTTTTCACTGAGGTACTTGAATGTGCATATCCATGCCTTTTGCTAAGTTTGGGAAGGTCTCTGTCATTATTTCTTTGAGTATTCCTTCAGCCCCATCTCTCTTTTTTTTTCTTCTAGGAATCCCATAATGCATAGTTTGGTGCACTCAGTAGTATCCCAGAGGTGTCTTAAGCTATTTTTGCTTTTAATATTTATTTTGTTTCTGCTCCTTAGCCTAATTCGTTTCAAGTGTTTTGTCTTCAAGTTCACTAAATCTTTCTTCTTTCAGCTCCAATACACTCTTGAAACCCTCCTGGCCCTTTTACATTTCAATAATTGTGGCCTTCAACTCTAGTACTTCTCTTTAGTTCCTTTTAAAAATTTCTGTCTCTTTACTTAGATTCTCAAATTGTTCATTCATTGCTTTACTGATATTATTTCTTTCTTTCTCTGTTGTTTCCTTCATATGCTTGAGCATTTTTAAGATCATTTTTTTAAATGGCTTTGCTTGGGATGTCTACATTCTCATTTTTTTCATTGATACTTTCTATATTTTTACTCCTTTGCTTTTGATGCCATTATTTCCTATTTCTTTGTTTTTAAAATAGGAGTAACTCTGGGATTTAGTCTCTGAGTCCTGCCAAAGGCTATTGAAGTTTGTAGGGTCTTCCCTGTCTTTCTGGGCCTCTATTTTGTCCTGGGCTTTTGCTTTTTTAGTTGTTTTAAAGTCCTATGTTTACAGGAGTTTGGTTGTCCCCTCTGTTTCCCAGGAGATGGACCTTCTTCCCTGTGTATTTGACACTGGGAAGTCTTCTCCCAGACTTTCTCTATTGTTTTTTATATTCCTTTTGTTGTCTCACACTTCTTTTGCCTGGAGGGCAAATTCTGGGAGGAGAGTCACCCTGGAGAGGACTTTCCCAAGCCAGTCTTTCCCAGCCAAAACAGGGCCTGGGACCCATGAATGAGGCACAGGTCAGCTCCAAAGCGGCCTGAAGGGGGATCAGGAAGAGTACCAAGAGTTTCTTTTACAGCTCCCTAAAGCTGAGCTTTCCTGGCTTGTCCAACAAATACAGCCTTTCATCTAACTGTCCCCTGAAACTCTAAGGAAGTGCTGCATCTTTAAATTTCCCCACCTCTGTCATTGTGTATGGTTGAAACAATGTCTGCCACCACCTTTGTCCAGAACAGAGTTGAAACAATGGCTGGCCTCAAAGCTGGCAACAAGTTCCAAATTCATTGATCAACAGCTGTGATCAGGGGCTGTGCAATGGTGGCTCAGTAGGAGAATTCTCACCTGCCAAATCGGAGACCCGGGTTCGATTACCTGTGCCTACCCATGCAAAAAAGAAAAAAAAAAATCTGTGATCAGCTGTGCCCACCCATATTTTATGGAAGAGAAGTTTTACATCCCTTTCTGTCACCAGCAGCTACACCACATGCAGAGGGAATTTACAGTTGTACACAGTAGTTTATCTGCCTCTTCCTCCTGCTGTTCCCTGGATAGTGGTCTTCTGGCCTCTGGAGTTTCAAAATAGTTGTTGCAGAAAGTTCCTTCCTGTTTAATAGTTGCTTTGGTGGGAAGACTTGGTCTTGGACCTCCCTCCTCTGGCATCCTCCCCTGAAGTTTAATTACTTGCCAGACATTCTAAATATTATGTTTGAGTACCTGGATTTCTCTTTTAAGAGACTGTTGGACATTTTTTCTGGATGATAGTTCAATGTCTTAAAGAAAAGCTTGTTCATTTTGAGCTTCATGTTTAAGCTTTGATAATTCAAATCTAAAGCAGCCCTTCTTTTAGGAATATTTAACCCTACTACTAAGTTATGGACCTTTGAGGTCTCTTCTTAATGCCCCAAAGGTTAGCAAATATCTCCCAGCTGGTAACATTCCAGTCTCCATGGAGTTTTACCTTTCACATGTTAGGTCTGTATTCAACCAAAGACTCAAGGGTAACTCTGCGGAGAGTTGTGAAAATATTTTCTTTTCTATCTCCCTCTTATCCTAAACTCTTCTCCATAACATTTAGTCTCCTCAGCCTCATTGAACTCTGAGTTCTGTCTCCTCAACTCAACAAGACAGATACACTCAGCTTCAGGTCACCATCCTAAACCACAGTACAGAAGGCAAGTGCAGGCAGAAAGCCAGGGCGAATGGGCTCACCTCATTTATTTCCCTTACCAGGGGTCACAGCTCTATGATGTTATCCATTATCTGGAAACAGTTGTTCTGTATGTTTTGTCATGTCTTCAAATTGTCTCTGGAAGAGCGTAATTCTGGTGCATTTTATTCCATCATGGCCTAAAGTTGAAACTATCATGATAGACTTTTAAGGAGAGGAGGGAAATGGTGGAAGCAATATTTTAGAAAAACTGGTTTGAAAATGGTGGGCAAAATACAAAAGTCAACTCCAACCTCAAGGAGTTTACATTTAACATAATTTTGAAACTTAATATTTAAAAATTTTCTATTAAAATGCATCCATAAAATGTAACCTACCATTTTAAAGATTTTCTTACATATTCCTGTGTACTATATCAGAAACCTCCATACCTGGCTATAAAACAGACTGATATGAAAGACATTTTTTTTTTAAATACAGGTAATAGGTCCACATTCCATACAACTCCTGTTCAGTTAGAATGGATGGGACCGAGGATATTAGGTATTTTTTAAACAATTTCACCTGGTAACTTTTACATAGCCAAGTAATTTTTACAGCCAAACTTACACAATCTGAATGCAAATTTAACTGTTTTAAATTATCTTCTGCAAACCAACAAATTCTCAAAAACTGGTCCTGATGAAGCAGAAATGAGACTTTATTACTCAGTTTGAGCTGTTTTCCAATATTTTTTGGAAGATCTAGGTGACTCCACATTTCCAACTCTTGTAACACAGCCCACTGTCCAATGTGAAGTCACTTAAGGAGATCTGCATATCTGCCTCATCCCACTACCACTGATATTCAGAAGAGCATCTAGTGAGCTCCACTCAACACTTCTCTAAAATATGTATTTACCCAAGTGAAAGCCTATTGCTTTTCCAGTTGGCCTTTCTGCTGAATTCTTTTTATGCTCTGGGGCCTACACGTAACTCCATAGCATAGTTCTGGAGCATGTTATGACTACAGAGATCTCCAGGATGCCCATTTGCTCAGGGCTTTGTCCTTTCTTCAGTGTCACTCTGTTCACCCATCATTGTGATCTAACAGTCTGAACTCCTTATTTCCCCATCGTTCTGTCATCTAGGAAAATCCCAAATAGCCCTCTGCTTGCAGCAACTTTAAGGGGCAATATAATTGGCTAATTTCTATGTCCTCTGGACAAGCCAGCTGGCCTATATTCCCTTTTCTGCAGCTGTGTATAAGCTCCATCTGCATTTCAACCTTTACTCCCCAGAAAGCCGGTTCTGATATGTGTTGTTGGCCAGTGTCACTTGGCAGTGAAGCATGTCATCTCATTTCTCCTATTCAATCTAGGAGCTTATTTAAGTTAATTGGATAATAAGAAAGGCTAAATGCTTTATAAGGTCACAATTAAAAATTACCCCTAACTCAGTTCAATTCAGAGCTGCATCTGGGATTTTGGGCTTGTGTGATAGTAGACTAGACATGTCTGATCTATATGTGTTCTGAGCTCTTTTTAAAGTAGCTCATTCTGACAAGGAAAATACTTGGAACATTATAAGAATAAGAGAAGACCATATGCTTAATTCCATGGGGTGGGATGACACGCATGTTCTTGAATAAATCGTCATATTTGTCAAACTCTGAAGCAAACAAAACAGTCTCAAAATGATAAGTAAAAGGAGTTTGCTTTCAGGTCCATTGTTTGTACTAATAGCATCATGCAGAGGCTACTTTAACCATAAAAAATGAATCTCTCATATAAATATACATTAAATCTGCTCAGAAACCATACATTCTCACCTCTACCTGTATCTTTATCATTAGTATCTCTATTCACCTCTACCTGTATCTTTATCATTAGTATCTCTATAATCCTTATAGAGACTAATGTGATCAATACCCAAATCAACACAATAGGCAGTTAAGGAAATTAGAAAGGCTCATTGGTTACATATGAAAAAGTTAGAGTGGTGGGAAAAGTTTGTACTGGGGGTGCATCATGCATTCATTTGGGTATTTATTTTGCAAGATACAGGGTACACAAGTAAATGAGAGATCTTGTTCTCACAGTAGGGAGAGAAAATTTAAAAGTAAACCAGAACCATAATTACAAGCATCCTTTAGAATCAAATCCATTCAGTTCATGAGATTTTTAGTAAGGGATATTATTTAATCGGAATATATTTGGTTCTGCCTTTGAAATAATGAGAAGGGCAAGCTTGCAAGCAAAGGATATATCTGAATCTATTTAGATCCTGAGTTTTGATATCAAGAGTTGTAAGTACAAGAGTTCAGGCCACACGGGATACCTGTGCTTCCAAATTATGATGGATGCCATCAAGGAAACAAACAAGTTTGTGATAAATAACAAGATGGAAGGCCTAATTTAGATAGTGTGATCAAAGGACACTTCTCTAATAAGGTGACATTTCTGCAGAAACCTTGAAAATGACAAGGAGCTGGCTGTGTGAGGAGTGAGTGGGGACAATGTCTTTCCTTCTGCTATTCATTGGTGCTCTGGGTAATTAAAATGCCCCAAATAAAGTCCTTGTGGTCAGAGAGAACTGGAAGGACAGTGTGGTCAGCAGAGCGTGTGGGGAGAGGCATGTGCTGAGACTGGAGATGCAGGGAGAGGCCTGATTCTTCAGTACTTTGTAGGGCTGGGCCGGTGTTTGGATTCATTTTAGGAATAACAGCTAGTCATTGCAGGGCTGTCCTTTACTACACTCTTCAGAAAGGAACCACAATTGACTCTCTAGATCCATCATAGGAACCAAGAGTCAGAGTGGAAAATATCCATTAGAGTAAAAGACCTACCCTAAAGGAATAAAAGCCTGTGCATTACAATGTGAACTAAGGGCTGTAATCAAGCTGACCCTTCAGATTTAGATCTAGGGATGGGAATTGGCAGCATAAAAAGGAACTGTGAGGTGGTGCAACAGTGGCTCAGTGGCAGAATTCTCACCTGCCATGCTGGAGACCTGGTTCGATTCCCGGTGACTTGCCCATGCAAAAAAAAAAGAAACTATGGAATTAATAAAGAAACTCTTCCAATGCTGTGCAGTGACCAACGCTAGGTCTGGGTGTGTCTCTTCCATTCTAAATGGAGTAGACAGATGGAAAAAATTAACAATAAGTAAAGCAGCTAAGTCTATGAAGAGACACTGCAAATGAGGCAAAGGCTGAAAAAGATTTCAGTGTAGTTGTAGGGGATGAAAATCACAGAGGACCATAGCAGAAAGAGATACTATTCAGATTGGAGTCCCTGTCATTGCCAAAGATTAGAAAGTGCAGGGGCACATATGAGAAGGCTAAGAAGAGTTATGTATAAATCACACCTCATTGTCTGGGCTGTGGAGATTATTGAAGTTCTCACTATTTTGGTAGGTTTATTCCATTGTGGAGATCCAGCAGATGTATTGAGACTTCTTTAATGGATTGAGAAACTCTGACAACTTGGTTTGTGGCAGTATTAGAAGGGAGATCAGACACAGCCAACTCAGTACTTAGAGAAGAAGTTGGGCCTGAACAAAAGACCAAGTCTGGAGATACTGCAACCGAGAATTTAGAATTTAAGGGATAATTATGATTACTGAATTATTATATAGATATTCCTTTTTCCTTTGTGATTGATTGGAGTAGACAGAAGGAAGTTTAAACTGTAATCCAACTGCCTTGATCTCTGATAATAATCGAATAGCCTTTATCTTGTGCTCTTCTGACTTGTAAAAAAGGTGTGACTAAACTCCACTTGAACCCATTTATGCAATTTTTCAACTTCAGAATCTTATGAACAGTAAAGACAGCCCCTAATGTTTATTAATGAAGGGTCTAAGGTTAGCCCAGAACTAACCCACCCCAAGTCCAAAATTATCTTGATAAAAAAAAAAACAAAAAAAACAGGATCTAACCAAAATGGTTCAACCTGACATGCGCAGTAGCTTAGACTTTAACCTATAAATCACTTATACCTCATGATAATACTAAAAATCATGCCCATCATTGTATTAAGGTCACCATTTTCTTACATACATTCTTTGACTAAGCATGTAATCAATGTGCACATGTTCAATAATTAGATAATCTCTAATTACATCATCTGGGGCCTTTGTGCTCATTATCCTAAAATCTGCCCTTTCTTTAATACTATAAAACTATTAGACTTACTGCAGTTCTGGGAGACAGATTTTGAGCTGATAGTCCATTTGATCTCCTGCTTCATAACTAGCAATACTCTCTTTGAAACGCCAGTTTCAGGAATTGGTCATTTGAGCGCATGGGCAAAAGAATCCACTGCCTTTGTCTCGTAACAAAACTAGCCTCTTACACAGACATTTCCACATAAAGAATTTATAGATGAATTCCCTGCTTCCAGTATACCCTAGCCTATTTGAGCAATGGAATAATAATAATAATTTGTACTCTTCAGTTCTTCAGCTGATGCTATATGAATATAATCCAAGAGGACCCAATAAACAATGACAAAGCCATATTCTCTTTTGGTCAAACAGTATGTAAAGAACCAGCTGACTTAATCCAGGTATAAATAACCACAGAATAAGATTTCAGAATAGTCTATAATATAAAAGGAGAGAAACTGAGCTTGAGAAAGTTAAAGGGACAATTATGAATTACCTTAGGAAAGCAAAAGCACTTTTTGAGGGCATCACTGTGCGTCTCAAAGAAATGAAATCAAAGATGGACTTCATCAATCAAGAGATAAAAAATGAAAGAAGATAGCAAACTGAGAAGAAAGGGGATTGGAAAAAAGGAAAAAAACGCAATAACTTGAGGATACAAATAGCATAATTATAAGCAGTATTAGGTGCTTCATAGGTAGGAATCAGCTGCAGAAAACCCAAAGATGATATAAAGAATAAGGCTGAAAGGCTCTTTCGAAATGGAAGGGGAGAAGAAAAAAGAAATGAACACAAACAAATAAACAACAAAAAATAGATATTGTGATCAAGCAGCAGAGATCCCATAGACTGATAGCTGGTATTTCAGAAGAAGAAAAAAATAAATAAACTTCATTATTCGTATTATTCAAATCCACTATGTCCCATTATTTTTGACTACCTGATCATTTAAAAACTGGTTAGGACACATTTACTACCCACACTGAATGTAAGATTTTAGTCTGTATTTGTTTCAATTTCTGGAAGCTTTGGATTTACAGAATTCATTGTTATTATTGGGCATGCTATATTTTATATATAAAAAGCATATATAAATCAACAGGAAAACAAGAATATCCTAACAGGAAAATTGGCAAAAAAATTGGTTCTATGAATATGAAGAAATAAATAGGTGAAAAATGTTCAACCTCACTATTAATCACACATAGCACATGCTAATGAGATCATTTTTAATCAATTAAATTGGTAAGGCTTTAAAAAGCATAATATCCAGTTTAATCAAAGATGTGAGAATATGTATATTTCATACACAGCTTGTGAAAGTATAAGTAATACAATCATACTGGAAGAAAATATATTTAAGGGGCCATAAAATAGTAACATTATTTGACCCTAAAACTAAAGAACATTGAATGATATGAGAAAAAATTCACACTACTATTAAGAATGAAAAGAAGGTTACCTAGCAACATGCTCAATATCATACAGATACAAATACACGCATAGATATTATGTGATGTAAAAGAAAATACAAACTTCCTAAAGGCTAATTTTGACTTTGTATTATAGGTAATGTATTTTTTGTATGCATGTTATCCTAGTTTCCAAGTTTTCCAGAATATATACCACTTTAGTGAAATATGAAAATAAATGAGCAAAAATTGGAAAACAGAGGAAAAAGCTAACTCCCACATAATAGCCCTTATATATTCAAGTTGATCAAAGATAAATAAGAACATAGAAGATACGTATAATGTAAATTATAATAGTCATTCGATAGAAATCTGTCTTTGAATTCTGTAGATAGAATATAAACCTTCTGTAGCCAACTTATTATTTTAATTTTCAAGCAGTTCATAGAAGATATTAGACCAAAGATAAGTACTCAAAAGTTCAAAATTGTTAAATTTGTACACTATATGCTTTGACCACAGTGAGATTTAAATAGAAACTTTTATAAGAGGGAATGGATAAATAAAGAAATTAATATAACCACTCTATCTACTTGGTTCATTTGAATGGCTCACATAAAGATTCCAATGTCATCACCAAAGCTGCGCTCAAAGATACACTGATATCACTCATGCTTTCTTCTTGAAAGGGTGAACTAAGCATTCATTCCTCCAAACTTGGAAGCAGTCTAAAATCCTAATAAAATTGTTACATTTAAATTGATAAATTAGCAAACATAAATGTAGTAGTAATGTTAAGAGCTAGTTTGGGAGGAAAAACGACAACAAACTGCTTGCAAATATAGCTGAAACAAAAGAGAAAACAGCAATAGACACAAGTTAGGGAATGCAACAAGATGGGGCCTTTTTTTCAATGCAACAATAATACATCGTTCCATGCTAATGCACGTGCCTTCCCAGCAAGTCATTTAACTTTTCTGACATCTTAAAATGAGACATTGAACTAAATTATATCAAAGATGACACTTAGCATTTTTAGTTTTGTGATTACAAGCTGTCCCTAGTGTTTGGAAGCAACGAAGGGGGTAGCACCTGGCTTAGAACACGAGCGGGAAGGAAACCGAGCGACATATAAGGTCCACTAGTAAGTAATGCCAAGTGCGCGAAGAAAGGAGGGCTGTCGGCATTAGAGGGGCACTCCTGAGGGTCTCACCTACAGCATAGCAGGTTCTGATAACAGCAAGAGATGCTTAGGACTTACCCAACAGCCTAACCGTGAGCCTATGTCACATATCAATAGGGAACAAAGGCAGCAGGTATTCAGAGTATAATGCAGAGATTAACCTGTGCATAGTTGGGTTTTGCTGCTTTGATCCAATTTTGTTGGAACAGCTTAATCTGCATCTGCTGCCCCCAAATTCACCCTTTCCTCTGCCTATTCTTATTCTATCTTCTGTATTTGGAGTCACTGCTTACTAATGTTTTTGTGGTTCTGTAGAAAGCCCTGCACTGGCCCTTGTGGGGGACGTTCTGGGCCAAACAATAGGGCGAGGATGAGGCGGCGGATTGGGCGCTGTGTGTGTCTGGGGTTAAGATAATAAACACGAATGTGGTGGCTCTGCCGGGGAAGCTGAGGGGCAGCTTGCAGATTTCCGCTGAAACTGAGACCTGAGTCTCGGGCCAACTCTGCACCCTGAGGCGGCAGCCCGTGGGAAGGGCAAGTCTGTGTGGGCTGGGCTGGCCACCAGATCCGGTGGCCTTGGGAGCTACGTGAAGGACCTGTCCAAGGGTCCTGGAACCAGATCAGAGCAGTGGCATGGGGGGCACAAAGGGCACCCTGCCTATTCTCCTAGGCTTCGTAAGATCGCATGTCCCTGGCTAGAGAAATAGAAGGTAAAGCTCTGACACTGCACTTTGGCCAACCTCCTGCCTGATTTCAAAACTGGTCTCTATTTTATTTAAATCCAAGGAGAGGACCTGAAGTAAGGAAGTAAAGTAACAGTCACGGAAATGCTTAGCTTCGTCCTTAATGTCATAATTTGTTCCACAGGTTACAAATACCACTTAACATTAATACATTTTAAAATTGCAAGATTACCCTGAAATGAACACTGTATGCAAACACCATGAAACCATTCAAACCTGATAAGCATCTTTATCTCATATAATCCTTGGGTCATGAGGGAAAGATTCAATTTTCATACTTACACATGCTAAAACTGAGGCTTATAAAACTGAGGCTTATGGAGTTTAAGAAAACTGTCCAAAGCCACAGAGTAAATAAGCAGCAAGTCTGTCCTCTGCCTGTGGGGTCTGTTAACTATTCACAAAGTTCTAGAACCTCTCAAAAAACATAAAATCACATGCAGTTGTCTGTGAGAATGTCTTAACATCAAAAATGAGGGAATTTTTGAAAGTTTAGATTTTAATACTTATTCACATGAAGAGTGATGAATGCTTTCCCATCTTAGGAGAGAAGGAGGATAGGACTCCAAGAAGGCTGGTACAAGGGGATGAGATAACAAAGTTATTCTTTCATTCCCCTTCAAAATCAAGGCACATATACCTAAATTCCTCACTTGGTCATATGCTGGGTCATATACTTTTTAACAAGAAGGTATATATTTTTAAAACAAGGTGAAAGAAAAAAATGAATTGAAACATGAGCAGTAAACATGAGCAGAAAGGAAGTTTGGCAGGGAAGATCTGAAACCCATCAAAGTTTCCCAGGATATCTTCCAGGATGGTGAGCACATGGAAGGCATGCAGGTATCTCCTGAAATGTGACTGCTGTGAGACTAAATAAAATCACCGTTCCCAAAACTCACCTGAGAGTGAAAGTACCTGGGGTGCTTTGGATTCAGCAGGTCAGGGGCAGAGACCGGATATTTTAAGAACAGTTGAATTCTGTGGTTATGTTTGGGAAACACTGGACATGATTTCAGGATGTGTGTGCTCATGACTGTGGCAGTTAGGATCAGATAGCTGCTTCTTCACAGAACTAGATGATTTCAGCACTGGGAGAGGTTTAAGAGGTTATGTGATCCAACTTTCTTTTTGTATAGATAAGGAAACTGAGTCCCAGAAAAGGAATGCAATTTAACCTTGATTTTAGTGATTTACTTCTTTTCTGTTTGCTAAGAATACATGTAAAGTATTTTTTTCATTGGTTTATTTATTTAGTTATGCATTGGGGCTCTAAGCAATGATAAAAACATGACCAAGTGTCGAAAAGCAAGAAAGGTTTAAAAGGAACAAGACAGAAAAGCCAGAGAAATGCTCCACAGTTGTATAGCTAGCATCTTACAAATCTGTATATAAATATATAGATTCTAAATTAAAAATAAAGTTCCTATGTGTACATAGATGCTTAATACCACCTTGGAAGGAAGACAGGGGAGGCTTATTACATCCATTTTTCAGACAAGTAAAGCCAATATTAGGAAGGTTCAGTAACCTGTGCAGGTGTAATGAGTAATGAATAGCAAAGGCAGAGCAGGATGCCATCTGGCAGAGTCCCCCAACTCCCTCATCCATTACTCCAAGCACTGCTGGGACTGCCAAATGAACATCAGTATCCAGTATGAACAACTTGAAGGGAAAAAATTGTATGAAACCTAATGAGACTCTAATGAAAAAGCCTAAAACCTTCTGTGCAGTGATGTTTACTAGTCATTTCCAGAAGCAAGTGTGAGAACTGGATCTGGCATTTATATTAACCATGCTTGCAAGAGTTCCCTGTTTGTGGATCTGGAACTAATTTGGTTGCTCTAAGGCTTCCTGTGGTAGCTCCAACCATAAACTGTAGTTCTGCAAGCCATTTGCAGCTACTTCTTTTCTTCAATACGTAGCTGGATTATCAGGTTTCCTGTGTGAGGGAAAGAAGGAGGAGGAAAAGGAAAGCTAAGAAACCAATTTGACTTGCTACCAAACCAAACACGCTATCTCTTTGTGGTGGTTTGGAACTGTAGATAGCACAGTAAGACATGTTCTTAAACTTAATCCATTCCTGTGGGTGTGGAGCCATTGTAAGTAGGAGCTTTTGATGAGGTGACTTCAGTTAAGGCATGACCCACCTCAGTCAGGATGGGTCTTAATCCTATTACTGGAGTCCTTTATAAGTGGGGTGAAATTCAGACAAAAAGAGAGAAAGCCACAGGAGGCAATAAGCCGAAATGGAACCAAGAAGAGAAGGAAGAGACCAGGAGATGCTGCCATGAGCCTTGCTATGCGACTGAGGAACCAAGGATCTCTAGCCCCAGAACACTGGTCTTCAGGAAGAAAGCATGGCCCTGATTATGCCTTGATTGGGACATTTTCCTGGCCTCAAAACTATAAGCAGGTAAATTCCCACTGTTTAAGCTGAACGATTTCATGATATTTGCTTAAATAGTCTTGGAAACCAAAGTAGATTTTGGTGCCAGAAGAGTGGGCTGCTGCTATGGCAAATACCAAAAATGTGGAAATAACTTTGGATTTGTGTAATGTGTATAGGCCAGAAGAATTGTGAGGTACTTGATAAAAAAGACCCATATTTCTTTGGAGAGATTTTGGTAGAAATATGGATGCTAAAGGTATTTCCAATGAGGCCTTAAAAGAAAATGATAAATGTGTTATTGGAAACTGGAGGAAAGGAAATCCTTGTTTACAGTGGTGAGAACTTGGCAAAATTGAGTTCTGATGTCAGATGGGAGGCAGAACTTGAGAGTGAGAAATTTGAATATTTAGCTGAGGAGACTTCCAAGCTGAATGTTCAAAGTGATCCTGGTTTTTCCTTGCAGCTTATAGTAAAATGTGAAAGGAAATTGACAAACTGAGAACAAAGAAACCAGAAATTGGTGGTTTAGAAAATTCTTAGCTTCCAGAAAGCAAGTCTCAAGAGACTAGTGTTCCATGTGAGGGTTTAACGGAACATGGAACTAATCAGCCATTTCAGTGCAGGTCAGGATTGGAGAAACAGTTATCCAGGAAAGATCTGTGGAACGTTCTACTGCCTGAAGGTTTAGACCCCTGTAAACTACATATAAAATTGACCATTTTGTATGAGAAATGTATGAACAAAACCCCTGCCAGCCTGGACAGCAAGGGTCACTTCAAGGGCAAAACCATGAAAGCTGAGATCTGGACCAAAACATCATCTCAGGCCCACCCATGCGTGTAGAAAGGGTGAGTCTGCCTTGGCCTTTGCAGATGGAGGCCTTTTGCCCCATTGCTCAGGAATAATGCTGACACCCCTGTGCTCCAAGAGGATGGAGCCTGTGGCCTGGGGCTTGCAGAGAGTCTAATCACCACCCTGGTGCTCTGAGAGGGTGGAGTCTGTGCCCCTACATTTGCCAAGAGCTTGACCACCAACCTGATGCCCGAAAGGATGAAGCCTTCGCCTCAGTATTGAGGAAGAGCATGGTTGCTAGACAAGTGCTTGGCAGAGGTGCCCAGTACCACTTCCTCAGGCCCAGAGGATGAAACATTTCATAGATGACTCTCGGACCTTGACAAGTAATGGGGTGTGTCCCTCAGGGTTTCAGAATTGTTTGAGACCTGTGACCTCTGTTTTCCTTCCAATTTCTTCCTATGGGAATGGGACGGTTTATTTCATACCTGCCCATACATTGTATTTCAGAAGCAGATAACTTGTGCTCTAGGTTTTACAGATCCCTAGACAGAGGAGAATTGTGCCCCAGGACAGACCATATACCCTTAACCGATTTTGATAAGACTTTATATGAAACATGGTTTCTAAAGTAAATTAAGGCTTTTGAGATGCCATGAAGGAATGAGTGCATTTTGCAGGTAGAAAGAACGTGTCCTTTTGGGTCCAGAGGGTGGACTTTGGTGGTTTGGAACTGTAGATACCACAGAGAAAGATGTTCTTAAAGTCAATCCATTCCTGTGGGTGTGAACCCATTAAACTAGGACCTTTCGATGAGGCTCTTTCAGTTAAGATGTGTCCCATCTCAATCAGGATGGGTCTTAAATCCAATTACGGGAGTCCTTTATAAGAGAATGAAATTCAGGTAATGGAGAGAAAGGAACCAAGAATCACCAGTCCCAGAATACTGGTCTTCAGAAAGGAAGCATCACCTTGATGGTGCCTTGACTTGAGCAAATTTCCATTGTTTAAGCTGAATCATTTCTGGGTATTTTCTCAAGCCACCTAGAAAACTAAAGCACTCTTTTATTTTTTTTAAATTCTAAAATAAATATAACATTTATCACAAGTTGCATAAAAACACAAACAGCTTTTACAAAAATGGTTTTTGATAGAAAAATATTTGCCTGAATACACTGTGATACTTGTAGGAACACCACACTATTGCTGTACCCTCAGCTAAAGCGTCAAAGAAACTATATTTCTCATAATCAAAATATTCAGTATTTACCGCAGCCCATCTTTGGAAAGAAGTTCATTGTGATTTCTGAACAAACCAAAGCATTTACTCATTTAAGCTACATTCCCAGTCCTGGTGGCCACTTTCACGTGTTAGTTTAACACAAGCACACGTTATAAGGGTTATAGGATGGTAGAGCTGGAAGGGACCTTATGATTTGAGTCTGCCTCCCTCATTCTAAGATGAGGAACTTAAGGCCAAGAAATTGAGGCCTGATCCTACTCCAGTGCTCTGCTCTCTCAGTAATTCTTAAATAATCACAAAGGTTTATAAGGAAAAGTCAAAGATTTCACTCACTTATATTCCTCTGTGCTGAGAATATTATTTCTGGCTTGTTCAGATTAAGAAATATTAAACACCACTGAATTAAATATTAAACACCACTGAAATGGTATGAGAACTCATTGTGTCAAAGAGCACTTAAGTCAAAACACTGACTCCATTTCCCAGAGCTTACCTAAAAACTCAAGTAAGTGGTATGAAACCAATGATTTTTGTGGACTGCCTAATCATTGGTGAACCTTTCCCTAATTATTTCCTTGGGTAAAATAAAAACTTTAGAGTGACAGATAAAGCATTGTGTTCTTGTCGTGTGAGCCAATTTCACAGGTAATTATCATTTGAGAGAATCAGCAAAACACTCTTCTTGAGGCATCTGTTGGTGTTTACCGTGGGGAATAGAAGTGAAGAGTTGAGCCCATCAGGCTGTAAGACTGTGGATTAGATCTGGGTAGGACAAGAATTCCAAGCCTCAACCTCCAGCTGCAGTGGATAAGAATGGCCATGACTGCAACTGTATTGAAAGGTTTTTGTAAAGAAGCAGGGCTGCTCCAGAACAAGAAAACTTCGTTGACACTCCTGCCCAGAATCGCTAACTGGGGAACGCTTGGCTGGATTATCTGCCTCACCTCGGTTTAACAAAATGTTCCTTTTGCTGCAACCCAGTCCTGATCAATTCCAATTTACTGAGCTATCTTAAGTCCAGCCATTCTGCTGGGCACTGAGCATTCAGAGGTGAAGGAGGCATAGTTTCTGCTCAATCTATCTGCTATGAATTGAATTATGTCCCCTCAAAAGACATGTCGAGTCCTATGCCCCAGTCCTGTGGGTGTGAACTTATTTGTGATAGGGTCGTTTAGAATGCTGTGGGTTAAGAAGGAGGTCACACTGGATAGCATGGACCCTATCCCGGTCTGGCTGGAGTCTTCATAATGAGAGGAAATCAGACACAGGCAGAAATAAGAGACAGGCAGGGAGGGAGAGTGATGGCCATATAACAGAGGCGGAGATTGAGTCATGGATTCCCATCAGAATGCCACAGACTTCAGAGAAAACATGGCCTGGCTAGAACCTTGATTTTGGACTTCTAGCTTCCCAAACTGTGAAATAATAAATTCCTGTTGTTTAAGCCAACAAGTCTGTGGTACTTTATTACAGCCATCCTGGAAAATGTCTAAGACAAACCTGATACCTGAAAATGTTTCGGTAGTGTTCAACTGTTTTTGATGCAGTAGGCAATAGACTGAGAATTTTCTGTTCTCTAAGTCACCCCCATCCTGGGTTCCTCCTGGCATTCAGGGTTGGGAGGGACTTCAGAGATGGTCTAGTGCCCAGAGATGCAGTGACCCAGAGAAAAAATGTCCTTATTAAAAACAAACAAGCAAATAAATATCCTCCTCTCCCAAATGTTCTCTTGTTATTGTTCTGACCTAATAATAATCATAGGAATTACTCTGCTGTCAACTTGTTCTTCTGAGTAATTTGCCCTCCATTCTCCCACTAATTCGATCAGTATCACGGCAACAACACTGGGGTGGGAGTTAGAAAGCCCCGAATAAGCTATTCTGTGCACGAGCATAGATCTCTCTGCACCAGCCACGCCAGCCGCATAGCTGCTCCTTGTCAAGCTGAGCATGTCCCCAACTTTGGGCATTTGTCCTTCCTTTTCCCTCTGCTTGAAATGCTATTTCCCCAAGTATCTAATGTGTAACTCCTAAAGGAAAGAAGGAAAAGAGAGGAAGGAAGGAGTGAGTTTCCCAAAAGATAGGCAATCACAATTCACTTTGGGTAAACCTGTTGTGATAGGAAGAGCAAAAAGCTGAGTCTAGACACTCAACTGTTCATCTTGGCATTGAATGTTTGCTAAACAAATGTCATTGGAGTCATCCCAATGTCTCATGTACTCGAGTAAAGCCACACATTTCCTTGGATCTCGGGGCACCCATTCATCTCCACATCCATGTATGCTGCGAACTCCTTTTTTACCAGCTTTCTCTTATGCTCCCACAGATCTCCCTCCCAGGGCACATCTTCAGAGACTTTCCGGCCACTCTGCACACTCCCACATTGACAAGGTCAATGATGGGGCAGGGGACAAGGGTAGCGCTGGCCAGCTAGATGCTCTTTCTCCGAAGTAGGATGCCTCTTCTTCCCGGTGTAAAGTTTCAAAGTGTTTTGACAGCTGATCATTTCATTCAACAAATACTTATTGTGTAACTGTTATCAGCAAGATGTGTTTTAGGGGCTTGGGAGATGGCACTTGGCCATCTGGACAGACTGAAGAGGTCCCAGGTCCTTCAATTCACCCCATACACATGTCTACACCTGCTTTCTCTCCTCTGGGTTTCCTGTCCCGGGCTGTCTCTCTTCCTGAATTACTCTTCTCTTTCCTCCTCTGTGGCCTTGCTCACCTTTAAGGCTTGTTTGAGATATCCCTGAATCCAGAGCGCAACCCCTCCCTTCTCCCCACGCTGTGGAAGTCCAAAGCCTTCCCTGGTCCTCCCGCACCTCGGGCTCGCTCTGGCGCAGACCGACGCTCTGGGCTGTGTCTATCTCCCTCTTCCCTGAAGCCTTGGGCAGGACTTTGTAAATAGTCCTCTGAAAATACACACCGGCTTCAAAAAGAGTATTCCCTGTCTTTAGAAACATAGAGGAGGTGTACCTAATTCAGCTTGCGAAGGGACAGGAAGATGACCCTTAAAGCTCAGTCTCAAATGAAAGAGTAAATGTTGACTGGGCAATGCGGAGATGGGGAAGAGAGCCTTAGCGGCTTTCCTAACACAGTGAGCACTGTATGACCATTTCCAGCTATGATCTCCCTGTAGTCCGGCGGCCCCCTCAATCACTAGGGTGGAGCCCTGTGGGTGCGTTTGGAGGCGGCAAGAACAAAGGCTCCTTTCGCCCGCATTTCCCCGCCGCTGCCACTAGAGGTCGGCCTGAGCCCACTTATCACGTCCACCCCGGCGCGCTCTGCACACCCTGCCAGGTCCTCCGCTACCAGACCGCCATAATCGGGGAGGCTTCTGCTTTATGGCAACATTTGTGTTAAATCACAGAGTGATTTGCAAAGCTCCATAGTCATTAGGATAATATTAACCACATTTAAAATAATTAACTGCCACTTTTGCCTAGATCTTACAATGCACCGTGCACTATGCTAAACGTTGCGTAACCACTCAGCACCCTCCATCCCCATTTGTCAGATGCAGAAAGTGAGGCACAAAGAGGCTAAATGCTTAGCCCTGGCGCACCCGGCCTGGTAGCCGTGGAGCTGACCTCGGAGGTAGCAGTTTTAACCCCTGCACCCCAGGCTCGGTGGAATACGCAGGATTTATCCCGGGAGCCAGGAGAGAAGGACTGACAGGACAGTCTAGCGTGATGAAAGAATCGGGGGAGGGAAGAGGCATGGTGCACCCGTTTGATTTTTCAGGAGCAGAAATTGGCTGAGGCAGTGGTGGGAGGCGGGGCCAGAAGCCAAAAAGCCTGAGCCTGTGCCCAGCTCCAGTCCAGAGGAAAGCAGAACCAAGGAGGTCTTTAAATTGGGGAGGACATGATTCAAATTGTGTTTATAAAAACTTGCTAAGAAAAAAAACAAAAAAACACTTGTTGATCGCTGTGTGCAGAAAAGATGGGCAGGGGTGGAGTGCTGGTGGGGAGTCAGGGAGGAGGTCCTACAGCCATCTTAAAGAGAGATGATGGCTGGAAGGAGCCGGAGCTGGAGAGCTGGAAAGGAGGCGGTGGAAGCCCTTAAGAGCCGAGTCTCTCAAACCCCGCAGTACTGACACTCAGGTGGGATAATTCTCGGTGGTGGGGGCTGTCCTGTGCTGTGTAGCATGTTTAGCAGCACCCCCGGCCTACTCACTAGATGCCAGCAATACATCCAAAGTCATGTCAGCCAACACTGCCTCCAGACATTGCCACTTGGCCCCTGGGGAGAAAGCTGCCCCAGCTGAGAAGCCAGGGCTGCGGAGAGCTCACCTTGCAGAGTCTTCATATGGAAACAGCACCTTGGGGTGGCCTGGGGTAGGCAAACCTGCATTTGATCTGTAGCTCCACCACTTAGCAGCTCCATGACCTTGAGGGAAATGACCGCCTCTCTCTGAACCTCTGTGTCCTTGTTAAGAAGAAAGACATAACATTTCCTAGAGTATGTGGCTGTGAGATCGCACCAGAAAGAAACACTTCACAAGTTGCTAGACACAGAGCAAGCCTGCGGGGAGGGTGGTTAATAAACAGGAAATGAGTGTCATCTATGAGATGAGCAACCCCTTTCCCTCTTCATTTAGGCTGTTCTAGCCAGGGGCGCCCAGCAGGGGGCAGCATGCTCTCCCCTCGTCCGTTCTGCGCAGCCCTACCGGCCTTGCCCCTCCACCGGGGGAAATTAGAAATTCAGCTAAACAATGAACCATTTTCCTAATTTAAATATTGCATGGGGCATGCTTATACTAAAAATAAATGATAAAATCATCTGCTGATTATCTGAAATTCAAATTTAACTGGGCATGTGGCAAACTTAAAAGTAAGGAGACAGATAACCGGGAAAAGAATTAATGAAACATAATATGTCACATAACAGTGCAAGCTGTTGAGAAGAAAGAAAGCGCTTCATTTAGAGAAAAGAGAAGAAAGGAGTAACACGTCCATGGCGGGGCTCTAATTGCCAGCAGCACCCAGGCTAACGTCCTGAGGCCGAGGGCAGGGTGCTGTGTCTTGGAATGGGAGGCTGTGCTGAAAATTAGCAGACGCTGGGCAGAATTGCCAGGGGAGAAGTGCTTTCTTTTGAACCAAAAATAATTTCAAAAATTGTATTTCCCGAACCAGCTGAGAGATTTGGAAAGCCTAAAATGCCAATGATGGGATGCAGACAGAAGGAGGTGAAGCAGATGTCCTAGGAATTCTCCAGGCTGGGACAGCTGTTGTCTTTCGTATTTTCACTTTGTGGCGCTATCCAAAAAAGGTCAAGAATTCTGGGACCGATAACTGTTCTCTGCTTTCCCCTAAAAACTAGAATTGTCCGTTAAGGGCCCAGGGTACCCGAGACTTCATAATGAAATTTTCTACAGTATCGGTGCTTAGAAGGAGAATTGACAGTGTGCTCACCATGAATTTAGTATCAGTTGTTCACTGTGACCACGGGTGAAGCATCTCGCTTGCTGTACAACTGTCTTTTTCACCTGGATGGTAAGCTTTGCCAGTGCTGCTGCCCCGAGTTTATTTCTACCACAGGAATTGCCTTCAAAATCATGTAATAAATGGGAACCTGTTTTGAAAACTACAAAGAACTATAGAGTTATAAGCAGCTATTAATAAAAAATTAATTATTTTTAACACCCAGTTTTACCACCAAGGCCACATTTTGAGTAGCTTTGCATTAGTCTACATTTTCTCTTCTAATTCACATATCATATCTAAGAAGCATGGAAACTTGATCATTCTAAAGGCACATATCTGGAATTATTTTAGTGAGATCAGTCTCACCCAATTGCATATTTGATTAATTTTTTTTATTAGGATTTTCCGAACAGGTTAAAGAAAGGACAAGTAATAACTGCACTAATATTTTCTCTATTATTCTAATAGAATGACTGCTCTGCTCATATTTCTAATATGACTTGGAATTGTCAATTTCACACATGATTTAACACAAAGAAAATAATTTTTTAAAAACTCAAGAAACTGTACTAGACAGTTTATTTTATATTGAGAAGTGGTGATATAGAAATGAACACAAAGGTTTAAGGAAAAAAAATTAAAGTCTATTCTTGGCAATTTCTTCTTTTTTTTTTTTTAGCGTAGGGTCAGGTATCAAAACCAGAGATAATTCAACCCAGCTCTATTTTCTTTCCATATAATATTATGTAGGGGGTGTTAGAATATTTTTCTTTCATATCTACAAGGCACAACAGCTCTATCTCTTTTGTTTCAGTAAAGGTGCTAATTAATATGAAATGAGCAGACATGTTAGTTAATAAGAGCTTTGCTTCAAGCTGAAGCACTGCCTTGAGTTTTCGTCCCCTAAGACTTTTTTTTTTTTTTTGCTGTCTGGGCAGCAAACCTCACTTTAGACATGCAATGTTGTTTCATGTGACCTTTAATTTTATTCCATAAACTGATGCTTGAGTTTATCTCATCTTGCTGATTATTCCCATGACTTCCTGATGCTCTCTCCAATAAATCAGTGAGGCAGTCCTTAACGAATAAAGCCAAATGACAGAAAAAGCCCTGGCTGTGAGTCACGGTTCCCAAGGTTTTAATCTGAAATGTACAACTAATTTATAGGACTTCAACAGATACTCATAATATGGGCTTATATTTTCTCAGATTATAGGATGAAAATTTAATGAAATTATTTATGGGGACACGTATACATCTCCGATTCTATAATTTTTCATCAAAATATCTTAAAACTGTATTACTTAGTCTTTGCTTCTTTTAGTATTTGGAACACTTCACAAATTTACATGCCATCTAGCTCAGGGGCCATGCTAATCTTCTCTATATGGCTCTGATTTTAGTATATGTGCCACCGAAGCAAGCACTGGATTACTTAGTTATTAAAAAGAAATACTACAACAAGGTCACTACAATTATTGGGACCTTTCTCTTTTCTGTGTTTTTAAAATACTCTTATTAATATTTTTTAAGATATATGGACTGGACTGTACAAAGATGGACAAGTGCTAAAGTCTGAGTTGCCATCACTGTGATTTCTTTTTTTACATAACAATATTGGTGGTGGCAAATAAGAGATGATTCCGGCCAGTGTAGCATAACAAGATAAGCCACTGGGTGGCAGTAAAATGCAGAAAATGGTAGGAACCAGGGCTGCACAATTTACTCAACGAGACCTGTGCTTGATTGGGTCACATCATCCTCAACTTGAATTACTGAATCGATATAAACTATAGCAAACTAGTGAGTTGGAATAAAATAATACACTTTAAGACTACTTTTTCAGAAGGTTAATTTATAGGCCTTATGGTGTAATTCATTCCAAGAAATAATTCTGAAATGTTGGGATTTTCCCACATTTCGAGAATTTTGCAGAAATTCAAGTACATACCACTCAAGTACATTGATGTTTTTTTAAAAGCAGGCACTATGAATTAAAAGTTGTTGGAAAAGGATCAGGCAACAGGCACCGGTTTATTAATTTATTCATTTTTAAATTTATTTTTAAAGTTGGGATGGTGAAATAGCGCTTCCCTCCTGGCCGTGCATGGTGTGAAATGAGGTATTTCCCGTTTTCCAGCTGGAGGTGATGGCCCAAGGCGGAGGGCAACACCTTCGCAAACCACAGAAACACCTTAAATGAGGCTCATCCACCTTCTCCCAGATTCCTGAAAGCCTCCAGTTCAGACCCCACCAGCAGCCTCCAGTCTCCTGCTCCCTCCCTGCATCCATAGCCACATTAGAGGGAGATTGGGAAGGCAGTGATATTTAATGGTTCAGCATTCATGGAGAGTCTTTTGCCTCCTCTCGCCACGGAGACTTGAATCCAAAAGATTCACTGGTGAAGACTTGGTCAGGTTGGCCCTAGATGAGGCCGGGGACTCAACCCGAGCACAAGGTGCAGAGGGCTGAGGTGCGATGCAGGTTCAGCTTGGCAGTTGGAGGAAGTTACTGGTGGAAATGCACTGTGATTTCACAAGCCAGCCCCACTGAGTTGAGATTCCTGAATATACCTGTTGTTTTTTGCCAGCTGCCGGAATGCAACACACCAGAGACGGATTGGCTTTAATAAAAGGGGATTTATTTTGTTAGTTCTTCAGAGGAAAGGCAGCTAACTTTCAACTGAGGTTCTTTCTTACACAAGAAGGCACAGGGCGATCTCTGCTGGCCTTCTCTCCAGGTCTCTGGGTTCCAACAACTTTCCCCAGGTTGACTTCTTTCTGCATCTCCAAAGGCCTGAGCTGAGCTGTAAGTGCTGAGATGAGGTATGCTAAGCTGCTTGGCTGTGCTGTGTTGTGCTCGCTCATTTAAGTACCAGCAATTAAGTCAAACGTCATTCATTGCAGCAGGCACGCCTCCTAGCCGACTGCAGATGTAATCAGAACAGATGAGGTTCACCTACCATTGGCTCATGTCCACAGCAACAGAACTAGGTGCCTTCACCTGGCCAAGTTGACAACTGAATCTAACTACCACATACTATTTTATATACTACTGTGTTATAACTAAATTTCAACTGCAACCTAATTTCCAATTAAAAGTAGTCATTAGTAGGTTTGGACGCACTTTGAAATTCTTAGTTTATTGGTCTCATTTACCTTTTTATCTACAATGCCCCCGGTGAGGGTACCTGGAGCATGAAACTAAAACTAACCTATTTTCTATGTTCTTTCCTGAATCATGCTACCTCTGTTATTTCTTGCTATTCTGGAGGCAGCTGTTGCTCAAATAATGGCACATTCAAATTATCTGTGGGACTTTAATTCCCACAAATATTAAAGATGCCTGTATCTCCTTCTCTGAGAGTCTGATCTATTTGCTCCAGGGTATAACTTGGGCACTGAGATTTTTTTTTTTTTTTAATTCCCAGGAGATTCTAACAAGGAACCAGGATTGAGAACTGCTGTGTTATGCTAATCTTCCTCCTGATCAGTTTTTTCTCCAGCTGTATATACTCTGGAATTTTACCCATTCATTGAGATTTTAATTTGCATGACTATGTCTTTTAATTTCTGGAACATCAATTGGTTAGTTTAAAACACTTTCGTTCTTTTTAGCACTTGCCCATCTTTGTACAGTACAGTCCATATATCTTAAAAAATATTAATAAGATTACTTTAAAAACACAGAAAAGAGAAAGGTTCCAATAATTGTAGTAACCTTGTTGTAGTATTTATTTTTAATAAAACTAAGTAATACGGTGCTTGCTTCGGAGTGATGCAGAGAAGATTAGCATGGCCCCTGCACAAGGATGGCATGCAAATTTGTCAAGTGTTCCATATTTTAAAATGTTACCATTTATACCTTTAATTATTTTAAATCTTTTTTTTTCCCGTTTTCTGTGGTTTTTTATCTTATTGGAAATTCTAGGGCTTCCACTCCTGCTTTTGTGCACATGCAATCTCTTACTCATGGAGTCTTGTATTCCTTGCATGCTTTATAATTTTGCATTGTGAACCCAATTTATGTAGGGCTCTATCTGGGAATCCTGGTGCCTTGGATTGAGTGACCGCCTCTCCCTCCAGAGCAGTTTGCCAATGCCCCGGTAGTGTCTTCACAAGCTCAGGAAACAGGTTTTATGTAAATTTCTGGTACTCTGTGTTCCTCAGTCTTGTCAGTTTTGAACTTTTCAGTTCCAGCCCACCTCTATGAAAAAACCCAGAGTTTCAAATTCTCAGTAGAGGATTTTTCTCCCTAAACTGGCAAAATATTCTCCTTAACTTCTTTGTGTGGTTAAACAGATTTGTCAGGTAGATTTTTTTTCCTTGTGAATGTGGCTATTTTCTTACTCACAGCTTCCTAATTCATGCGGGATGAAGGACTCCATAACCTTGGAACCCTAAAGGGGTGACAGACGAATGCCCTCTTTGGTCACAGTCCCTTCCGAAGCTGCGCCTTAGTTCACAGTCTTTCCCTGTGGCTTGTTTCTGCCATACAGGGATTTCCCTTCTTTCTTGAGACCTCAGTTAGGTGTTAAAAATAATATTTGCATTACTTCATCTGACATGCCTATGGATTTGTCGCAAGAGAATTTTCACGTTAATTTTCTATTTTGTCTAAACCAATTCTGCCTCATCCCACCCAACCTAGCACACTATCTATGTAGATACTCAACAGTATTTTCTGATTTCAGTTCCTATCTGGCGTAACTTATCTCATCAGCTCAATGGCCTGTTGGTCACACTGAGAAGCATTCATTATCCCTTTACCTCTTTTGTGGTTTATTCATTCAATCACTTTCATGTACATTCACAGACTTCGGATTGTTTAACATTGCAGGTGACTAAGCTTGTTACTTTTAATGGATGAGTGTTTCTTGAAATTCCATCTTACCCAGGATGCTTGCTTACAGGCCCAATTTTTGAACGAGTTAATAATTTTGAAAAAAAAAACAAAACAAAAACAAACATTTCTCTATTTATTTCTACTCCACAAAAAGTCTTGCATGGCTGCTTATACTAAATTAAATGAGTTCTGCAAAATACATGAGATTGCAAACATTTTAAATGCATTTTAGCTATGGTCTGGACCATATTATGTACTATACATTAGAAACTGAAAAAGAAATCTGTGTCATTTGCTATATATTGAAATGTGGTGAGTTTGTTGTTAATGATACTGGTGGATTGTAACAGAAAGCTTTTTTTATATATATTTTTGACCACATGTATCTTAAGTGTTAGAAAGTGGTTTGTGACAGCTATTTTAATGGACTTCTGGCAAATTAATAATAGTAACAACCAATAAGCAACAGAAAAATATAGTCTCATCTTATAGTAATACTATGGAAAACAATAATGAAAAAAGTAACTGAAATTAAAAATCAGTTTTTAAATTACTTTGGTTTACTTAGATTTTCAAAGAACAAAAGAAATAAAAGATAATGAAAGGAACATTCATTCTGAGATTTTTCAGATTGCATGAAAATGTCCCTGCCCTTAGTTTAAAAAAAAAAAAAATCCGTGTCTCTCGCATATAATTAGCCAGGCTTGGTTTTGATTATCTCCATTATGATCCTCTTGTTAGAGTGTAATGAGATTCTATCCCGCACATGTGAATACCCACTGCCTGTCAATGAACCATCTGTCCACAACTTAAAGGCATGAGCACACTGTCTGCATAGAATAGAGAAAAATGGAAATTTATATTAGAAGCGTTTCTCTTTGTTCTTTGTTCATAATTTAAAGCCACTCGGCATCTATTCATTGAGATTCAGACATTTTAGCAAGCAAAGTATGTAACAACTTTAAAATATGCTCTAAAATCGGAGTATATTTTGATATCTGCCCCTGGCCAATCTTTCTCCTGTACCAGCTTTTAATTCCCTTGAGCACATCTTTCAACTCAGACCAATTCATCCTCTTTTCTTCTATTTCTTCCTCCTCTGATTTTACTCTTTTCACTACTCACGGGTCCCGTCACTAATGTGCATTATCAGTTGAAAAATAAAATTAAAAAACAAAACCATGTCAGCAAGATATTTAAACAAAATTTCCATAGTGAAACAAAATTTTACTTAATTCTCAGCAGCTCCACTTTTATAAATGAAGAAAAATAAAGCCAAATTAACTAAATAACAGAAAAGACAGCATGGTGAAAAGAGATGTGGGACCCTGTGTCTCTTACTGCATTGCAAATTCCTCATGAGGAATTAAATGTGATGTAGGGAGAAGGCACTCCGCGATAATGAAGGAGAGGGATAAGTGGAAGAGGAAGAATAGAGAGAAGAGAGCAGGAGGAAGAGAAAAAGGGAAAAGAGAAAGGTGAGGAAACAGAGGAGCTGGAAGAGGAAGGAGGAGGAAAAGAAGCAGCAAGAATGAGGATGAAAAGGAGGTTAGAGCTAGAAGAGTAGGAGGAGAAGGTACAGGAGAAGGAATAAGCAGGAGAAAGGGGAGATTTTGCCATGACCCAAACTAGCAGTTGTTTCCGAGAACATGGTTCTGTCCTCACAATGTGAGATCCTCTTTTTTTAAGGGTGTGAAATAGAAAAATGTTTCCTTTGGCACCTAGGGTGATTTTTAGATGTCTCCTCTCCCATCACCCAAGTCAATAGATCAGGGACAATATTTAATTTCTATTTTTCATCCCTAATAATTCAGAAATTAACCTAATCATTTTGGAATAAACATAGTAATAGGAAAGCAGATAATAGTTTAGCTATTTCAACCCAAAGCAACCCTCTTTTTGCCCTGATTTTCCATCAGTCCTATCTCTAAAAATTACATTTCAAAGTGACACAGTCTTCTTCAATTTTGTCAAATACTATGGATCTATGATTAATGGAATCTCAACACAGCACGTTTCCAACAATGGTGGACTTGAGTAAGAATTGTTTAAACCTGGGAGATTGTAAAGGCAAATAATCCACAGGAGTCCTGCTTACTTACATCAGCTGTTTTGCCAGGAAAGTGCTGCCTCCCTGAGCTTCCCCACTTGATTCCTTCCAGGCAGATCCTATGGGTTCCCAGGGTGTGTCCCTGGAAATCTTCTCCGAAATTTAACCTGGATCTTACCCCTCAGTGACCCCTGAGGCAGGGAAGAGAACACTTTTCCTTGTCTGTGGGCTGGCCTCCTTAGCTCCCCAGGGTTATCAGAACTCTGCATTTTCTAAGGGAAGCTACACTTACAGCCTCTCCCACTGAGAAAGGCCACCCGCGTCTTTCTCACATGAGTGGATGAGAGTGACTCCTACAGCTTTTATACCAGAAGCCCCCAATTCCTAGAGCTCTCCGAGTCCACAATGTCCAACTGGGCTCAGGGTGAAGAGGCAATCTGTCCTTTCCTTCCCAGTCTGGGCAATGTCCAGTGATCATCCTTAAATATGTCCAACGTCTCAGTGGTGGAAAACCAATGTCTATGATGGCCTACAGAAATCACTCAATTTCATGTTGGTTTAGGACCTCTGGGGACACACCCTGGTCTCCTTTTGTCTCCAGGCAAACAGACATAGTCGGCTTTAATATAGCCTATGCCGTCTCATCAGGCTCTGGAGGAGCTGATGCACGCCATCCTTATTTGTATTCTGCTGCTGTGCAGACACAGCGACGTGCCTCCCCGATATCCCTTCAGAAAGGACCAGCTGCCTAGTTGCAAAGACTGTGCTCAGCTGGAAGCCTCCTGCTGTTTGTTCCTTTATGATCTGTCTGGTTATACTGAGCTTAGGGCTGCCTCCAATAGCTGAGCAAGGACTGAGCCATTTCTGCTCAAGGCAAGTCACCTTTAGGGCTCAGGCCTTGCGCTGGAGCGCCACCTTCAGGCTGGCAGAGGCATTGCCAGTCAGCATGGTGGCTCCAGAGGGCTCTTCCAATCCTAGGTCTGCAACTTGTCTGTCATAGGTGCTACCCACTTCCTGGTGAAACCAACCTGCTGTCAGCTGTTATCTGCACAATCAATTGAACAATTACTTAACTGAGGGGTAAGACCCATGTTAAAACCTCCACATCATGAGTCAGTGATAAAGTTACTGGAAGGCAGGGACCAAACCTTCATCTCACACAGAAACTGCATATAATAGCCTTTAAATAAGGGTTTGTCGATTTAAGTATTCTTGTATCATGTATTTCAGAATTCCAAAATTCATCTTTGGCTGCATCGGTTTTGTTCTTTATTTTAATATGCTCTTTATGCACCAGCACCCAAAATAAAAACATATATGTGTATATACCAGCCCGAAGAGACCTACATTTTTACTGCTTAGGCATCATCATACTGATTTAAAATCCCAGGTAAATTCAGGTTAAATGCTTGGCTGCTGAAACCCTCCTGCCTTCACATAGGAAAGAAGGCCCCTCTGTGCCTCCTCCTTCCTTGGCATGACTTCGTGTCTCTGCAGCCCCTTTGGCAGGCTATGCTGAAATGACATTTTCCAAGAAAGAGATTCATTTATAATTCAGCTTACTGCCTTCTTTATATATTGTAATGTGTTTTGGCAGTCACGACAAATGGAGATTAGGTGTGTGTTTCTCTCCCTTTGAACGCAACTTGCAGAAACAGTAAGGACGTTTCTCCCCTCTTTTGGGGGCACGTGCAGCCTAGCAAATTATAGATGAATGCCTGAGATTTCCACACACAAAAGGGTTTCTCTGGGTAAGGTAGATGCTACAAGGTGCCCTTGGTGCAACATTTACGACTAGACTTTCTTCATGATGACAGGGGGTATCTTCCTTGCAAAGCGGTGTTCTCTCCCTATTCATTAGGAGGCTGTTCGGTGATAGATTAAGGTAGTTTGATAGTTAGCCTAGTCCTCTGGTTTTGAGGGGAAATCTCCATGTAATGAACACTTCCATGTTCTGTCTACCAGTCACCTTTCCTTTCTGTCATTTACTACTATAAAAAGTGAACACTTTATGTAACCAAGGGCCACCTAATACCTAATCCAGCAATGTTTTGCTTTATTTATGTATGCATTTATTTATTCGCTCTTAGCATTTAATTCAAAATCTCTCCTACCTTTTCTAGAATGGTATTATCCTATCTTGGTTCTCCCCAGTCTGAAGTCTTTCACACCTTCTACAATCTAATAACAAGCATCTTCTAGGCTTACTTTCGGAGTAATTACTTTGTTCATAGGAATTTACTCTCACAGCTTCCCAATCCATTTTAATTTTTTTAAATTGTGACAGCATATATTCATCACACAATTTCCCATTTTAACCACTTAAGTTTGTTCAATTCAGTAATAATAATTACATTGGTGTCATGGTTAGGGACATGTGTCAACTTGGCCAAGTTGTGGTAGCTGTTTATCTGATTGGGCAAGTACTGGCCTGTCTGTTGCAATGAGGACATTTCATAGGATTGGGTCATGAGCACGTCAGCTGCATCCACAGCTGATTCCATTTGTAATCAGCCAAAGGGGAGTGTCTTCTACAATTAGTGATGCTAAATCTAATCACGGGAAGCCTTTTAAGGAGGACTCAGGAGACAGGTCCCATTCCTGCTTCGGCTGGTGAGTCTCTCCTGCAGAGTTCATCCAGACCCTCCATCGGAGTCCTCGGCTTCACAGCCTGCCCTGTGGATTTGGATTCTGCATTCCTGTGGTCACGTGAGACACTTTTATAAATTTTATATTTGCAAGTGTTCCCTATTGATTCTGTTTATCTACAGAACTCTAACTAATACAATTGGCAATATTGTGCTACCTTCCCCACTACCCATTACCAAAACTTTTTTGTCACCCAAAAGAGAAACTATACACCATAAGCAAAAATACCCCCATGTCTTTCGCCCCCAGCCCCTAATTGCCTGTAATCTACTTTTTATCTCTATGAATTTGCTTATTCTAGGTAGTTCATATAAGTGAAATCATGCACTATTTGTCCTTTGGTATCTGGGAATTTAAATCCTCTATTCCTAATTGCCTGTTGAGTTTTTATCAAGATTTCCTACTATCTATTAAAAATCAGTTCTTTTTAAAAAATTAATTTTTAAGGCACAAGCTTTGCTCTGGAGCGCCACCTTCAGGCTGGCAGGGAGTTTGTCAGTCTGCATAGTGTGGGGAGAGTGGACACAAGCCACTCAGGAATGGAGCCAGGGACTATTCATGTAAAGCATGACTACTTAACCTGAGAGCCACAAAACCTTACCTTGGCCTTTAGAAGGGTCCATACATCTGAGGTTGCATGCTGAATGGTATGTGAGAGTGTGGGTGCACTCAACTCTGTCCGATGCACAAAGAAAACTGAAAAAGTATAGTCACAGCAGTGGAAATGCCATTCAGCCATGGTCTCTGGTAAGGGACACTATCCGTGTGTAGAATCTATGAGTCCCCAAGTAAGGAAAGCTGTGAACGAAATCTTTCATTTCCTTAATAAAGTAAGTCCTCCTTCCCTAACCCTATGTCTTCAGTATTTTTGTGGAACCCCATTCCTTACTGCTGTTATTTCCTTTAATGTGCAGGAAAATTACTTAGAATGCTCTCTTGGCTTCTTTTCCTCTCTCCAGGGGAGAAAGAGTTTATGAGTTTAGGTTAAAAAAAAAAAAACAGGGAATGTGCAACTGAGCCTCACCCCCTCTTTTCTTTTACGGTATACCTGATTGGCTTCCAGACATGCAGTAAACTGTACCCCAGAAAGAAGCCCTTGGTTGGCCTGAGAAGCTTGTCAGGTTGTCTACATCTGAGACTTGTCATTAGCAATTCCATCTGGTTAAATACAATGGAGTTAGGTTCTACAACACCTGAACCAGCTGATTTCCTTTAATTCTTAATTTTCAAATTTATTTTAGGTATCATTCCCATTTCCAATTTTATATGTATTTTACTTCTTTTTTTGCAACATTGTACTATAAAAAATTTCAAATACATGCTGAAGTTAAGAAAGTTTTCTAGCAAATAACCAATATGCTGTTAAGATTTTACTCTCCATGCTTTAACACGTAACTACCCACTTATCCATGTCTCTGTCTTCTATTGATCCATCTTATTTTTTGAGATATGTGAGTATACAGTGAAGACAGCACTAAACCCTCCCCTAAGTCCTTCAGAATGCATATCATTGTGGTTTATTTCTGTGCTGCTATAAAATAAACATTCCACAAAATGGACTGGCTTTAAGTATACGTGTGCTGAGTGTTGACAGATGCGTAACACCAAGGTAACAGAAACATTTGTGAAGTTGCAGAAAGTCATTTCATGTCACTTTTCATTCACTTCTTCCCCTTACCCCTCAGAAGCAACTTCTGTCCTGGATTTTTTCCACCATAGATTAGTTTTGCCTATTTCTGAGCCTCATATAAGTGGAACCAGACATAATGGACTCTTTTGTGTCAAGTTTCTATCATTCTGCATAATGCTTTTGAGACTCATCTATTTGTAGCCCACCTTAGTTGTTCATTCTTTTGTTATGGTTGAGTAGTTTTCTGTTATAGGAATATACCATGTTTTATCCATTCTTCTATTGAAGGACAGCAAGACTGTTTCCAATTTGGGGCTATTATGAATAAATAAGCTCTGAATAATCTTTTGTACAGGTCTTTTGGTGAACATATGTTTTCATTTCTTTTGGGTAACTCCATCAGATTGGAATTGCAGAGTAGGTGTATATTTAGTTGTATAGAAAACGGTCAGAATTTTATCCAATGTAGTTGTACCATTCACATTCCCACCAAAAATATCTGTGAATTCCAGTTGCTCTGTCTCCTTGACAATAATTGATATCAATATTTGTAATTTTACATCATTGTGGTTTTAATTTGAATTTATCTTAAGATTAATGGCTTTGAGAAACTTTTTATAGTGTATTGGTCACTCATATATCTTCTTTTGTGAATGTCTTTTGTTCATGTTTTTATGGAATTGTTTGTATTTGTGTTATTTAGTTATTGAAGTACAAACCATCACATTTATATATCCTGGAAAGTAGTTCTTTGGTGCAATATGTTTTGTGAATATTTTCTCCCCGTTTACGACTTGCCTATTTATTTCTTAAAGGTGTCTTTAATAAGAAGACTTTTTTTTTAATTTAAGGAAATCTGAGTTATCAGTCTTCTTTTATGGTAGCTGTTTTGTGTGATCTGTTAAGTAATATTTGCCTACCCTCAAGTCATAATGATTTTCTTCTATGTTTTCCTCCAAAAGCTTTATAATTTATTTTAGTTGAGGCAGATGATCCATCTCTAATTGCTTTTATATATTATGAGAACTAGGTGGTCAAGTTTTTTTTTTTTTTCCCCAAACGGATATCCAATTATTCCAGCATCATTTGTTAAATTTAGAGACTTTCCAGATTCATTTGGCACCTCTAATGAAACTCAAATGGCTGTGAATATGCAGGCATATATCTGACCTCTATGCTGTTTTAGTCATCAATTTGTCAATCCTTAGGCCAGTAATGTACTGTTTCGATTATTGTAGTTTAAAATATTAAGGTCAGGTAGCATAAATGTTCAAATTTTCTCTTTTTCAAGATTGCTTTGGATATTCTATTCCTTTTGCCTGTCCATATAAATTTTAGAATTTGCTTGTTAATTTCTACCAAAAACACTTATTAAGATAATGATTAGGATTGTATTGACCCTGTATTTCAGTTTGAAGAGAAATGATACTTTAACAATATTAAATCTTTCCATCCATGAACATGGTTTATCTCTGTATTTAGTTAAGTCTTCCTTAATTTCTTCCAGAAATATTTTATAGTTTTAAGTGTAGAGTTATTGTGCATCTTCTGTTCAACTTATTCTTTAGAAATATAATGGTTTTGATGCTATTTGCTTGTTTTATTTTTCAAATGTTTGCTCTTAATATATAGCTTTTATAGTTAATTTTAAACATTTACCTTGTATCATGCAGACAGGCTAACTTCCTTTCTTAGCTTTTGAAGTTATTGGTAGATGCCTTTGGATTTTGCCTTAGGATTTTACACAAAAATAATTAAGTCATCTGCAAACAGAGGATGTGTTTACTTCTTTTCTGATATTTGCATTTTCTATTTCTTTTTATTGCCTTATTTCATAAGCCAGATTGCCATTACAATGCTAAATAGAAATAGTGAGAGTGGGCATCTTTGCCTTTTCCCTGAATTTAGGAGGGAACATTCAACCTAATAGCATTAGGCATGATGTTTGCACTAGACATTTCAAGCTGTTCTTTTTAAACTGGATAATTTTTCATATCTGTCCTTTTCAGGCTATGTTACTTGTTTGCTGAGAGTTTTTTTTTTGTTTTCATTTTTAATCACAAATGAATGTTAAAATTTGTCAGATGTTTTCCTGTACCTATTGACATCATCATATGTTTGTTTTGTTTTTAGTCCTTTCATATGATGGCTTACAATGATTAACTTTATATGCATAAATATATATACATATATATTTTTTAAAGTAAGCTTTATTTATTTATGGAAAAAAACTTGGGGGAAAGGGGAAAAACGGACTGATTTTTGCATGTTGAACCAACTTTGCATTACTGCAAAAACTCCACTTGGTCATGAACTATTATTATCCTTTTTACATATTTATTTATGTTTATGTTTCTGAGTAGTATTTGACTGGATATCTGTTATGTTGTGATAATTATACTATTTCATAAAATGATTTGGAAGGTATTCCCTCTGTCTATATTTTCTGAATGAGTTTCTATAGGGTTGGTATAATTTATTTCTTAAATATTTAATAACATTCACTGTAACACCATCTTGGCTTGGAGTTTTATTTGTGTGAGAGTTTAGGACAATGAGTTCAATTTATTAAATAGTTGTTTAATGTTCACTTATATCTTATGTCTGTTTGATTAGTGCTGTCCTTCAAGGAATTTGTTTTTTTCCTGTATACTCAAAACTATTGGCATAATGTTGTTCTATTTTTATTATTATTTTAATATCTATATGATATGTCATCATTCCTGATATTGGTAGTTTGTGTTCTTTCTTTTTTTTTCTTTCATTGGTCTAGTTAGGGGGGTGATAAATTTTCTAGATGTTTTTACAGAAACAATTTTTACTTTAAATACTTTATTGTTTTTTTCCCATTTCATTGACTTATTTTATTATCATTATCTTATTATTATTATTAATCTCCTTCCTTTTCCTTACTTTATATTTATGCTTACTTTGTACTTATTTTTTGGTCTCTTAAGGCCATTGATTTTATGATTTTCTTCTTTTCAAATAAAAGTATACATAGCAATATATTCTCCTCTAAGCATTTCTTTGGTTTCATCAATAAATGTTAAAATATTCTATTTTAGCAATCAGTCAGAATTGTTTTTAATTTCTCTTGTGATTTCTTCAGTGACCCATGTGTATTGTTTAACACAAAAATTTGTTAAGGCATTTTATTATGTTGTGTTTTTAATTTAATCAAGTTTTGGTAAGAGAAATCCTGTGTGATTTCAATTACTTTAAATTAATGAGACATGTTTTATGGTTTAGCATATAGTCTATCTTGGTGGATATATCATAAAAAGAATGTGTATTTTGCAACTGTTGGGTGCAGTGCTCTAAAAATACCACGAGTCAAGTAATTGATAAATTTGTCCACATGCCCCATGGCTTTCTGACTTTCTTTGTCTCCTTGTTCTATCAACTGCTACATGAGATGAGTTGTAATCTCTTTTGTGAAGTTTCTTTTACTCTTCTTATAATTCTGTTTTTGCTCCATATTCTTTTGAAACTCTTTTCTTCGGTTCATACGTATTTATGTTTGTTATATATAATGTTCCTGAAGAATTAAACTTTTAATCACTATGACGTGTCCCACATTACCTTTCAAAATATTTTTTTTATTTTCAGGATTGTTTTATCTAATAATATTATAGCTACTCCAATCTCTTTAGGCTGTTTGCATGCTACATCTTTCACCATCTGTTTACTTTTAACTTACTTGTGTTTATCTTTAAAGTACATTTTAATAGACAACATATAGCTGACAATCCTTTTAATTGGAATGCCATAACAATTACTGTAACATTGATGTACTCGGATAAAGTCTATCATTTTATTAGTTTTTTTCTATTTCTTCCCTCTGTTTCTTGATACTCTGTTCTTTTACTGCTTTTCCTTTTGGGTTATTTGGATATGTTCAGAATCCCAATTTAATGTATCTATTTGCTTTTTTTGGCTTTACTTATTTACATTACTTTTAGCAGTTATTCTTTAGCTTTTTTACAGTCTACATAGACTTAATCTTATTCCAGTTCATGTTAAATGTCAAAACTTTGAAACAATATAACCCAATTTATCCCTTATCCTTTGTGCTATTTCTGTCTCATATATTAAATGCATATATTATAAACTCCATAGACCATTATTATAATTGTTCCTCTTAAGCAGTCCAGTATTTTAAAGAAATGAAAAGGAAAACATTTTACCATTTCAGATGGGATTCACTTGTCCTGACATTCAAGTAACCCTCTGATACCACTTCCTCAGCCTGCAAAGAGTGTCCTTTAACATTTCTTGGGGTACAGGTCTACTGAAGATGAATTCACTTAGTTTTATTTTATCTAATTTTTCTTATTTCATCTTCATTACTGAAAAAATATTTTTGTTGCATATAGAATTTTGAGTCGACAGCTTTTTTCTTTTAGCACTTCAACATGCATTCCATTCTCTTTTGACCTCATAGTTTCTTTTGAGAAGTCAGTGTTCATTTGAAAATCTGTTCCTCTAGATACTGCATTTTTTCTGGTTTCTTTCAAAATTTTATCTTTATCTTTGATTCTTATCAATTTGAATATGATGTGACTGGGAATGGCTTTCTTCATATTTATCCTGAGTGGTATTTACTGAAATTTTGAATCTGTAAATTTATGCCTTTCACCAAATATGGGAAATTGTTGACCACTGTTTCTCTATAAATACACCTCTGCATCATTCTCTCTCTCCCTTCCTTCTGGGTCTCCAAGTACATGTATATGTCTTTAACATAGTCCCCTATATGTGAAATTCTGCCAATTAAAAAAAACTTTTATTCTCTGACATTTTCAGATTGTATAACATCTATCAATTCAGCTACATTTTCACTTTTACTTCCTCTTTGGCTGCATTCTGCTGATAAGCCTGTCCTTTGAAGTTTTAATGACCGATGTCTTATTATTTTTCAATTCTAGAATTTACATTTGTTTCTTTTTTATAGTTTTTAATTCTCTACTGAGAGTTTTCTATCTTTTTATTCATTGTAAACACATTTTCTTTTAATGTATTGAGCATAATACTAATAGCTGTTTGTAAAACCCTAGAATGCTATTCCAACATCTGGGTGATCTGAGAGTTATGTTTGTGATTGATTTTTTTTTTTTCTTGAAAATATGTCACATTTTCCTAGTTCTTAGAATGTCAAATAATTTTGGATTGCATTTGGGCCTTAAATTATGTTATAATCCTTTAAATAATTTGTTTTTGTTTCATTTGATTTTAATGGGTAGCTCACTTGGTTGAATTTAAATATAAGCTATATCTTAAGTGACACCCCCAATCTCAGTTAAACTCTTTTATCCTGAGCTAGGCTGTTTTGAGTTTCCTCCATGTATTAATTATTGAGGGGTTTACCTACAGATTTTGGTAGAGTATATGAACTAAATTTGACCCTTCTTCTCTGGGCTTCTCCTCACTCACTTACCATGAGCTATTTTTCCTGAGCTCTTCTGTTTCAGACCAGAAAGACTGTAACTTTTTAATACAATGTTTTTCACCTGCCTGTCACTACCTGCAATCTGCCTTCATGCCAAAAAGGCCATACAAATGGGAAATTCCATCCATGCTATTTTCTTCTTTCAAGAGTTGACCTTCCTCTGGAATTCATCCACTTTGTGCAGTCTCTACTGCCTTTACATAGCTGGGGTTTGTTTGTTTGTTTGTTTTTGTTTTTGTTTTGCATGTGCAGGATGGGGAATCGAACATAGCTGGATTTTTAAAAATATTTTCCAGAGTTTATGATTTTTATTTATTGTTGGGTCAGTCTTATAAAACTTAGCAATATCAAAAACTAAACTTGTAGCAATTTTGATCTCCATCTTCCTAAATCCTCTATATCTCTGTATTATTGAGCAGTTTAAAATTGGAACCAGTTATTAAGCTGTTGTAACAATTTCAAAAGAAATACTATGAATGGCAGCGTTGAAAGGCCATGCAAAGATAGGGTGAACAGAACTTGGCAAAATGAAATGATGGAGGGGTGAAGATGATTATCTTAAAACAATAAGTACTGGTACAGATCAGCCTGAGAAAGTTCGAAAGAAAGCATGGGCTTTGCCCAAGCCTGAAGGAGATGAGGAAAAAATGGCTTAAAGTCAGAATAAATTGTTTCTGAGGTGCCAGCATCTTTGGTATAGTTTCATACCAATACCAAAGAGAGTAAAATTTAGATTTGCAGCCTATACCAAAGAGATTAAAATTTAAATTTGAAACAAAGGATCTATATTAGGGGAGAATTATATGTGTGTATATTGATAATAGATATTAAAGTTGAAAGCTTTAGAATGCATGTCATATAGGGATTCACCATTTAGGTCGAAGTACTGAAATTGCCATTTTTGTAAGTCAAAGACAGTCAAATACTAGCAATAATATATGGTTCAACTAAATAAACAGAAGTCCAAGAACAAAAATATAGAAGAAATCAACTTCTTTTAAGGAACAAATTCTCTAATCAGAACCTGACTGATATAGTAGGAGTTAGTTAGAAAAGTAGGAGCAGGTATGTAGGACCAATAAATATGTAATGTTGAATGTGTTTGTTGTGGCACAGTTGAGTAATGGGAAAAATATACAATTCAATACAAATTTTGCTGGGAGCATTGGTTATGGAAATTATGAAATTACATTCTTATACCATAGGCCAAAATAAGTTCCTGATGTAATAAATACTTAGAAATGTAAGGGGGAACTTAAAAGCTCTTAGAAGCAAATATAGGAGAATATTTATGACTTGGGTGCAGAAAATATATTTGATCAATTTGATTACGTTAAAATTAAGAATTTTCATTCATCGAAGGACCGCACAGAGAAGGTGAAAAGACAATCCACAAATTAGCAGAAAGTATTTACAACACCTAAAAGTAACCTAAAGCATAGAATAAAAAATATTTGATGAACTCCTAGAAATCAATGAGAAAAAGACAATGAATAACCCAATAGGAAAATGGGTAAGTGATGTGTACATATATTTCTCAGGGAAAGAAACATAAATTGCCCATAAATAAATGAATTTATGTTTCTTTTTCCTTTAGCAATCAGGAAATGTTAAATTTATCCCACTTCTTATTTATCAATAAGCTTGATAATATCAAACATTGATGAGGATGTTGATCAAAAGAACTCTCATATGTTTCTGTCAGGATTATGAAATGCTGCAACCACTTTGGAATACAACAAAATATTATCTTGTAAAATTAAACAACTGAATACCTTATTAGTAATATATCTCTATTTTGTTCTCAGAAGAAAGTTTTATACATGTGGAAAAATTTTCTTAGCGGTATTAATTATACATCAAAAATTAAAATAATATCAAACTTCATTAACAGAAGAAGGAATACATAAAGTATTATAATCTACAAATGGAAATCATGGAGTAATGAATATTGATGAACTATGAGCTACATGTATCAGATCATAATAGCTAGTGACAAAAGAAAGTTGTAGATAACTACAAACAGCTATAAAGCTCAAAACAAGCAAAAATTCACAATAGAGTGTTTTAGGATTAAACTACCCTAATGTGATTAAACTCTAAAAGTAAAATTTGACTAAATTATAAAAATAAAATAAAGCCATGAAAACAAAAAACAAGAGGAAAGAAGGAAATAACATATTGAAGTAGCTCACAGGTTTATAAATTTTATTAGTAACAATTTAGTTCTTAAGTTGGGTAGTGAGTTCATGAATATTCATCTTATTATCTTTATAAAATATTGTTTTAAATGAGCATAAGTATTTTATTTTAAAGGGGTCTATAACAAACTTATTATATAAATAAAACATAGCAATACAAAAAGTCTCACATCACATTATATTCTATATACCACAAAGTCCATTCATATACCATAATTAATTTTGTAAATAGTATCTTATAGTCCATAAAATATGTTCTCTTACTTTCAAAATATATCCTTAAAGTACAAGGAGAAGTAACTTTTTCAAAAAAAGTTTTATTATATGGTATGTCTGATTTCTGGTGGAAGGGGCATTTTACATTAATCTACAAAGGATACTTTATTTCTAGATAAAAGTATCTATTAGCATTGAACAGAAACAAGGGAATCTCCATATATATATATATATATATATATATATTTTTTTTTTTTTTTTGCATGGGCAGGCACCAGGAATCAAACCTGGGTCTCCAGCATGGCAGATAAGAACTCTGCCACTGAGCCACTGTCACACCATATACTGATCATATATTTTTTTAGACTAAAAATAAATATTAGCTTTAGGCTTCAACTGAGTATTAGTCCAGCAAATCTTCAAACACATCCATCTGCAGATCCAAGAATGTCAGTGAGCCATAAAGAAGTGTATCATTCTTTTCTTCTGCTTCCTTGCAAATTTACTTTTTCTAGAGAGTATATTTATAAGAATATTTAGAGGTTCATTCACAGGCAGAAAAAGTAAAAAGTGAATGAGAATGAGAAACATCAAATTCAGGATTTGTGGAGCAGGTGGATCAATAGGGAACATAAAATAAATTTGATTGATAATGTTTATTATTTAAGTTGGATAATGTGTTGAAGGATAAGCCACTATATTGTCTTATACCTAATGCACCTCCAAAATTTTCATGAACATTTTTAAAATATGTAACTAGAAACCCAAAACCCATCAAAGAATGATTCGCTCTGTAAAGATTTGTTATGCACCTACTGTGGACAAGTCTTTGCAATAGACATTTTCTTTCTAAGGAAAATGAAAAGAAACCTGATTTGAACTTGAATGTTAAGTGAGTTATATGCCCAAATAATCCCAACTCAGTGTGTTGGGAAAGGAGAATAAATGCAAGGCTGTATCATTGGGATACAGAGGTTCTTCCAGTGGGAAAGGACTGCATGGAACAGCTGTCATTTCACCTAGGATTGGGGAAATGAGAAAATTTTTCCTAGAAACATTGAGTGTGGGAAAGATTCCGTAAGATTTTCAGGAATACTGTTGGTTGGGGCTTGGCATACCATGGCAATATGCAATATCTAGCTGAATCTTGCATAAGAATAACCTCCAGAATGGTGTCTTGACTCTATTTGAAATTTCTTAGCCACTGATACCTTATTTTGTTACATTTCTTTCCCCTCTTTTGGTCAGGAAGGCATTGTCAGTCCCACATGCCAGTGCCAAACTCATCCCTAGAAGCCATGTCCCACATTGCCAGGGAGACTTACACTACTGGAAGTCATGTCCCATGTAGGGGGGAAGGTACTGAGTATATTTGCTGAGTTGGGCTTAGAGATAGATAGACCACGTCTGAGCAACAAAAGAGACTCTTTGGAAGTGACTCAGGTAAAATTATAGGAAGGCTTAGTTTCCCCAGTACAGAAATAAGTTTCATAAGAGCAAGCCTCAAGTTTGAGGGCTTGACTTATTAACTTTAGAGTCCCTAATGCTTGACAGAGTATCAGGATATTCCCAGGTGAGGAAGTTTAATAGTTCCATATTTTTTTCTCCAGTCCCTCAAGAGACTTAGCCAATACTTTTTGCAATCTGCCTAACATATTCTGGAATGTTTCAAGATATTATATTAAGCTATACAGAATTACAAGAGTTCATTCCCTATTCTAGGCTCCATGTGTTAGCCTGTTTAACTGAACTGGCAAGATAGGCTAAAGTTAGATGTGTGCTACAAAAATTTTAAGTTTTGGACAAAATAAACACCTCTTCCTTTTGCCTCATATGGAAGATGAAGTTCTAAAATACAGTCAATACAATATCATCCTCTACTCTGTATTCTGATTTACCTTAGTCCCAACCTGATCAGTTTCATTCATAATGAAGTCTGATATCTTTTTCAATTTCTTTAACAGTTTATGCATGAAGTAATGCTGACTTTCAGAGCTGCAGAACTCTGAGTCTCAGCATCACACGGGTACTCAAAGTTTCAGGGAAATACTGTGCTACACACATAGAGCACAGCATCTCAGAATTTAGAAATAACATTTAAAGCTCAAGGAATAAATGTGACTGCTGTAAGAGCTTACAATCTAGGCCCTAATTTTCTTGTAAGTATTTTCTAAATGAGACCATATACTATTTGTCCTTTTGTTTCTGGCTTATTTTGCTCAACATAATGTCCTCAAGTTTCATTCACCTCATTACATATCTCACAACTTCATACTTTTCTGTAGCTGCAAAATATTCCATCAAATATATTCACTACAGTTTGCCTTCTCCATCTCAGCTAATGTACCCTTCAGCCACCTCCATCCATTGGCTATCATGAATAATGCTGCCATAAACATCAGTGTGCAAATATGTATTCAAGTCTCTGCTTTCAGTTCTTCTAAGTATATTCCCAGTAATGGGATTGCCTAATCATATTATGACCTGATATTTAGCCTCCTGTGAATCTGGTGCACTACTTTCTGGAGGGGCTGCACCGCTTTGCTACCCTACCAACACTGAATTGATATACCTTTCTTTCCACATTTTCTTGGAATTTGAAGCTTTCTGTTTGTTTGTTTATTTATGTATTTATTTATTTATTTTTAATCTTCAGATTTTGTTGAGATATATTCTATCCAAATTAGGGTCTCACAGTATCTGCCCTTAGATGTACAATCATCATCACTCTTAATTTTAGACAATTTTCATTGCTCAAAAGAAAAAAATAATGGATAGATGCACCCAAACCAAAGAGAAAACCCAAAACATGCCATAACTCATCCCCCCAGTTATTTACCTCTAGTATTGTGGTACTAGTGAGATATTCCTGCTAATGTAGTCCATAGCATGCAAGAGGTACTTTTTCCCATATACCACTGTATTATTAACTTTTTTTATAGGTGTCATACCTTTGAAGTAGTTTATGCAAGAATGTATTTATATTTGTAGTGCTAACTGATGAGATAAATGACTTAAAACTACCTCTTTCAATCATTTTCACCTTCAACATGCCACTATCACTTATAACCCTACTAATGAACTACCATCATCTCTATCCATTCCCATATATTTAAGTTCAACCTTGTTAACAATTCTGTACCTATTAGCTCTATCTCTAGCTTCTATCTCTAAGTCCCCTATATTCTACATTTTAAGAGTCTGAATTTACATTTTCTAGAGAGTTCATATCAGTGAAATCATACAGTATCTATTCTTTTATGTCTGGCTTATTTCACTCAGCATCATATCCTCAATTCATCCATATTGTCATATGCTTCAGAACCACATTCCTTCTTACCGATGGAATGTACATTCTATCGTATGTATATACCACATTTTGTTTATCCACTTGTCTGCTGATGGACACTTGGATTGCTTCCATCTTTTGGTGATTGTGAATAATGCTGCCATGAACATTGGTATGCAAATGTTTGGCCATGTCACTCTTTCAGACCTTCTGGTTGTATATTGAGTAGTGGAATTGCCAGGTTATAGGGCAACATGATATTTAGTTTTTTGAGGAACTGCCAAACTGTCTTCACAGTGCTATACCATTATACATCCCCACCAGCAGTGGATAAGTGTTCCAATTTCTCCACATCCTCTAGAGCATTTGTAGTTTCCTGTTTGTTTCTTATAGGCTGAGATGATATCTCATTATAGTTTTGACTTGGATTTCTCTAATAACAAATAAAGATGAGTATCTTTTCATGTGCTTTTAGTCATTTGTATTTCCTCTTCAGAAAAATATTTATTCACATCTTTTGCCCATTTTATAATTGGGTTATTTGCTCTTTCATTGTTGAGATATAGGATTTCTTTATAAATACTGGATATCAAGCTTTTATCAGATATATGGTTTTCAAATATTTTCTCCCATTGTGTTGGCCTTCTTTTCACCTTTTGGGCAAAGTCCCTTGAGAAACAGAAGCATCTGATTTTGAGGAGCTCCCATTGGTAGTATTTAGTAATTTCGTTCAAGTGTCAACTTGGCCTGGTGATGGTGCCCAGTTTTGTTGCTATTGATTTAAATAATCAGCATGTGAATTTCGTATAGGGCTGATTACATCTGTGGTCTGCTAAGGGGAATTCTTTTCATAATATCAAGGCTTAAAAGGAAGAGTCAGACGAGAGAAACAGTTCAGCACAGCACTAAGGAGAGCAGCACAGCCCAGCACAACGCAGCTCAGAGCTGGCTCAGACCCAGAAGTTTGGGGATGCAGAAAGAAACCACCTCAGGGAAAGCCATTTGAACCCAGAAGCCCAGCAGATGCCACCATGTGCCTTCCCATGTGACAGAGGAACTCAGATGAAAGCTACCTGCCTTTTCTCTAAAGAACTGTAAATTTGTAACTAAATAAAACCCTCTTTGTAAAGGCTAGTTCATTTTTGGTGTATTGCGTTCTAGCAGCATTAGCAAACTAAAACACATTTATCTATTTTTCTTTTGTTGCTCATGCTTTGGGTGTAAAATTTAAGCTAACTCTTATTACTAAGTCTTGAAGACTTATTGCTAAGTCTAGAGTTTCCCTATATTTTCTTCTAGGAGTTTTATTGTACTGGCTCTTATATTTAGGTCTTTGATTCACTTTAAGTTAATTTTATAAGGGATGAGTTAGGAGTCCTTTTTCATTCCTTTGGCTATGGAAATCCAGTTCTCCCAGCCCCATTTATTCAAGAGACTATTCTGTCTCAGTTCAGTGAATTAGGGAGCCTTGTCAAAAATCAGTTGACCATATATCTGGGGTTCTATTTCTGAACTCTCAATTGAATTCCATTTGTCAATATATCTATCTTTGTGCTAATACCATGTTGTCTTGACCACTGCAGCTTTGTGGAAAGCTTTAAAGTCAGAAAGTGTTAGTTCTCCCACTTCATTCTTTTTTAGGATGTTTTTAGCAATTTGATGCCCCTTTCCCTTCCAAATGCATTTGATAACTAGCTTTTCCAAGTTTGCTAAGTAGATTGTTGGAATTTTGATTGGTATTGTGTTTCTGTAGATCAATTTGGGTAGAATTAACATCTTAACAACATTTAGCTTCCCTATCCATGAATACAGATATCTTTCCACCTTTTTAGGTCTTCTTTGATTTCTTTTAGCGAAGTTTTGTAGTTTTCTGTGTAGAGGTCCTTTAGATCCTTGGTTAAGTTTATTCCTAGATACCTGATTATTTTAGTTACTAATATGAATGGACTTTTTTTCTTAACTTCCTCCTCAGTTAGGTCATTACTAGTGTATAGAAATATTACTGATTTTTATGCATTACTCTTGTATCCCACCACTTTGCTGAATTTATTAGCTCAAGTAGTTTTGTCATAGATGTCTCAGTATTTTCCAAATATAGGATCATGTCGTCTGTAATAATGGAAGTTTTACTACTTCCTTTCTGATTTGGATGCGTTTTATTTCTTTTTCTTGCTTAAGTACTTTTAACTAGAACTTCTAATAAAATGTTGAATGATAGCGGTGACAGTGGGCATCCATAGTTCCCTATCTTTGTCATTGAGTATGATGCTGCCTGTGGGTTTTTCATATATACCCTTTATCATATTGAGGAAGTTTCCTTTGATTCCTACCTGTTGAAGTATTTTTATCATAAAAGAATACTGAATTTTATCTAATGCCTTTTCAGCATCGATTGAGATGATCATGTGATCTTCTCTTTTGATTTGTTAATGTGTTGTATTACATTGATTGATTTTCTTATGTTCAATCTCTCTTGCATGCCAGGAATGAAATTCACTTGGTTGTGGTATATAATTCTTTTACTGTGTCTTTTCATTTGATTTGTAAGTATTTTGTTAAGAGTGTTTGCATCTATATTCATTAGAGAGTTTGGCCTGTAGTTTTCTTTCTTGTAATGTCTTTATCTGGTTTGGGTATTAGGGTGATGTAGCTTTATAAAATGAATTAGGTAGTGTTCATTTTTCTTCGTTTTTTTGGTAAGAGTTTGAGCAGGAATGGTACTAGTTATTTTTGGAATGTTTGGTGAAAATTCCCCTTTGAAGCCATCTGGCCCTGGTTTGTTTCTTTTTTGTTTGTTTGTTTGTTTTTGTTTTGGTAGTAAGATTTTTTGATTGATCAAATCTTTCTACTTGTGATTGGTTTGTTGCGGTCTTCTATTTCTTCTTGGATCAGTATAGTTTGTCCATGTGTTTCTAGGAAATTGTCCATTTCCTGTAAGTTGGCTAGTTTGTTTGCATAGTAATTCATAGTATCCTCTTGGGATTTTAAAAAATTTCTTCTGGGTTCATGATGATGATCTCTCTCTCCTTTCTGATTTTGTTTATTTACATCTTCTCTGTTTTAGACTGTCTAGGATTTGTCAATCTTGTTGATCTTCTCAAAGAACCAAGTTTTGGTGTTTTTTTTTATTCTCTCTATTGTTTTTTGTTGTTGTTGTTGTTCTCCAGTTCATTTATTTCTGCCTTAATCTTTGTTATTTCTTTTGTTTTACTTGTTGAAGGGTTAATTTGCTGTTCTCTCTCTACCTTTTTCAGTTATTCAGTTTAAGTCTTTGGTTTCAGCTCTTTATTCCTTTGTAATGTATGCATTTAGAGCTACAACTTTCCCTATCAGCACCTCCCTCACTTTATCCCATAGTTTCTGATACATTGTATTCTTGTTTTCATTCATCTCCAGATATTTACCAATTTCTCTTGCAGTTTCGTCTTTGACCCACAGGTTGTTTAAGAGTGTGTTATTTAACTTCCATATATTTATGAAAATTCTGTTCTTTTTGGTAGGTTATTGATTTCCAGCTTCATTCCATTATGTTCAGAGAAAGTGCTTTGAATAATTTCAATCTTTTAAAATTTGAGACCCATTTTGTGCCTGGCATATGATTAATCCTGGAGAATGTTCCATGAGCACTAGAGAAGAATATATACCTTGGTGTTTGAGGATGCAATGATCTATATATATCTGTTAAGTCTAATTCATTTATCACATTATTTATGTTTACTATTTCCTTATTGACCCTCTGTCTGGTTGTTTTATCTATAGAGGAGAGTGGTGTATTGAAGTTTCCCACTATTATTGTAGAAACATCAATTGCTCCCTTAAGTTTTGCCAATGTCTCCAAAGTCTCATGTACTTTGGAGCTCCTTGAATGGGTGCATAAATATTTATTTATGACTATTATTTCTTTTTGGTGACTTTCCTTTCCTTTTATTAAGATATAGTGTCCTTCCTTGTCTTTTTTGACATCTTTGCATTTAAAGTCTATTTTGTATGATATTAGTATAGCTACTCTGCTTTCTTTTGGTTATAGCTTGAATGTATGATTTTTCTCCCTAAATCTAGTCTAAGATGTCTCTTGTGAACAGAATAAAGATGGATCATATTTTATAATCCATGTTGCCAATCTATCTTTGGGGAGTTTAATTCATTCAAATTCAAAGTCATAACTGTAAAAGCAGTATTTGAACCAACCATCTTATGCTTTGATTTTTATTTGTCAGATCTATCTTTCTCGCTCTCTCTTTTTATCCTTTAAGTTACCCTTACTAATCCTCTTCAATTCTGTGCCATCTCCCGGACCTCTCTCTCCTGTCTTTTTTTTTTCAGCCAACAGAACTCCCTTTAGTTTTCTTGCAGGGCAGGCCTCTTGTTAACAAATTTTCTCTGCATTTGGTTGTGAAAATTTTACACTCTTCATTTTTGAAGGACAGCTTTGCTGGATAAAGAATTCTTGGCTGACGGTTTTTCTCTTTCAGAATCTTAAATATGTCATACCACTGCCTTCTTGCTTCCATGTGCGTGTTTAGTAATCAGTACTTGGTCTTATGTGGCCTCCCATATATGTAATGGATCAGTTTTCTCTTGCTACCCTCAGGACTTTCTCCTTCTTTTTAGCATTTGACAATCTGATAAATATGTGTCTTGGAGTGTCTCTATTTGTATTTATTCTATTTGGAGTTCATTGGGATTCTTTGATTTGCATATTTATGTCTTTTATAAGGGTTGGGAAGTTTTCCCCAATTATTTCCTCAAATAATTTTCCTAGTCCTTTAATCTTCCTTCTCCTTCGGGAGCAACAATGATTCCCATATTGTGTGCTTCTTGTTTCCATAATTTTCTGAGATCCAATTCAAATTTTCCATCTTTTTCACTATTCATTCTTTTGTGCATTTACATTCAATTTTCCTGACCTATAGTTCATTTGTTCTTTCTTCTACTTCCTCAAATCTCCTGTTGTGTGTCCCTGTATATTTTAAATTTTACCTACAGTAACTTTCATTGCCATAAGATCTTCTATTTTTCTATTTACCCTTTCAAATTCTTATTTATGCTCTTTTAGTGTCTTCTTAATATCCTTTATGTTTTTAGCCAACCCACTGAAGTTATTTTGGAGATTTGCATGTACATCTTTGATTAGTCGTCCCAAATTATGTGTCGTCTCTGGCTTTTTAATTTGATCATTTGGCCTGGCCATGCCTTCTTACATCTTTGTGTGCTTTGTAATTTTCTGCTGATTTCTCCACATTTGATTATTTTGATAAGGTTTTTTGAAAGTTGATTTCCCTTGCTCACCTAAGATTTTATAGTTTGTTGGGTTTGCATTCAAGGTTTCCTTTGGCACATGGCATATTAGTAATTCTTGGTCACTCCAAGCCCAAGGCCTCCTGCAGGAGCAGCATGCCTATGTAGCCATCTGTAGAGGATTTGTCAGAATAGCAATGTGCCAGTATGCACTGCCTCTGCCTTCCCAGCAGGCGGTATTCTGGGGTCTCTTCTTCCCCTCCAGTCTGCTTTTCTCTGACTTTGGCAGCCAGCTGGGCATGGTCCAAACCAGCTGAAAATCCAATCAACGCAGCAGGTCTCCTTGCGTTCTGGAGACCACCAGCACTGGAAGTGGGGGGTTGAGCACTGTGCACCTCAGTGGAGAATCCCTGTGAGGGCACAATGGGTCTGGTGATTCCCAGCTTCTGCTTGGAATAATCTCAGGCTGTGGGGCTAAGCATTTCACCACTCCCAGCCCTCAGCCAACTTAGAAGTGTCCTGCTACTTGGCAGCCCACAAGATCCCTGTGACCCTTCACTGGGGTGGGGGAGGAGTGCTTTGTGCTGCTGTGTGGCTCTCTCCCTCGAGCCCACCTCTGTGTCCGCGCATGCTGTGAGTGCTGTGGGCCTCTGTGGGGAAAGGATACAGGCCGCAGAATTAGGTGTCTCTCTCTCCTGTTAATTGTCAGATTGGCTCTACTCTGCTCTGCATCCTGTCTTTTCCTGAGGGGAGGGCTCCAGTCTTCCCCCAAATCAGTCACCTACAACAGCCTGCCTCAGGGTTGGGGGTGGGCACTACACAGTGCAGCAAGGCCTCTTTGTGTGCCTAAAATAAGTTTGTTGATTCCTGAGTTCCCACATGGGAGCTCCTGCCTGTGGGACTGAGATGACTCCCTAACAGGCGGTGAGATGGGAATGTGGGAGTGCACAGTTCCTCCCTCACCTCCAGCCAGCCCCAGAGGTGGTCGCAAATAAACTCATACCTCCTTTTAGTCGTCATTTCTCTGCTTTTCCATCCAGGTCCTCCTTATATCATGCAGAAGTCCCTCTCTGGCCTAGAACTACTAGAAGTAGTAGTTCTTCAATGCAAACCTTCAATGCAAACCCAAGAAAGTATAAAATCTTAGGTGAGCAAGGGAAACCCTTGAACCCTAGAACTACTGTCCCCATCATTTTCTGCATTTTCTCTAGTTTTTCCATGGTGGAGAAGTTAGCTCTGCCTCTCCTATTCTGCCATCTTCCCAGGTCTAGTCTCCGTTTTTTAAAATAAATCAAGTAACATATGTGCTCTGACAAAGACTTGAGATAAATGTTAGGCTTTATCTTTATACAGGAGAAAAGTAGGCTGGAAAAGTAGATTTGGTCATTTAGGGAATGGCCACATGGAGACAGATTTACAGATTTTCATGGCTGATGGAAAGTGGAAGGAAAAGTTACAGAATTTGGGGGTAAACAAGCAAAATATCCAGGGGAAAGTTGAAAGGCAATCTACTAAAATAAAATCAAACTGAATGCAAAGGCTTAAGGGTTTCAGACTTAAGAAATGCCCATGACTAACATAGCTTTAGGAGATAAATTAAGGTCTTCTTTTAAAATTCCATTTATCAAGAATGTTGATCTTGTATGCATGCATGTGTGTGATTATGGGTGTATATTTATATATTTCTTATTCAGCCCAGCCCATACCATGTGTTTAGAATTATTATCTCTGCTTTTCAGATGAATATATTCCCTTCTTGGGGCTGCCACAACATATTACCATTAACTTGGTAGTCTAAAAAAATAGAAACCTATTCTCTTCTAGTTTTGGAGGTCAGATGTCTGAACTCAGGCTGTGCTCCCTCTGAAGTGATTTTAAAATTTATTCTGTCACAGTTCTATCGATGCCCTTTGCTAACTGTTGTGCAATTACCCCCTTCCATCCTTAAATACAAGTTTACATCAGCCTTTTGTCTCCCCCAAGGATTTCTTGTGGCCTTTGGCTATTTCCTTCTGTGGATTCCTCCTATGGCTTTCCCAGTCTTGATCCTGGGTGGAGAATCTAGCAGCCTGGGCTAATCCACCCTCCTGTCCATAATTCTGCTTCTGATGAACCATTTTATTCCAAATGGCCTATTGGTCTAACACATTTGGAGAAAAGACCTGATCTTTACACAAATATGGTTTTCCTTTATGGATCAAAATCCATTATTTAGTCTATGAAAACAAAATATAATACCACTTTCAAAGTCCCATAATGACAAAGAAAGAGAATTCCTGTCTTCCAAAGGAGTGGGATTAGCCAGATAGGCCTTTCATGGTTTCTTTTGCCTCCTCAAGCCACAGTTTCTTTATGGGTAAAATTAAAGGGCTAAATTAGTTAAAATATATGTCTTTTACTTCTTTTCCAAGTAGAAAATTCTGCAATTTTGTAATTTTTTTTTTTTAACATGGGCAGGCACCGGGAATCGAACCCGGGTCCTCGGGCATGGCAGGCAAGCATTCTTACCTGCTGAGCCACCGTGGCCCGCCCACAATTTTGTAATTTTATATTGTACCTCTGAGGCCCTAAATGATTTAACAGCATCTAGTACTAAATTAAGAAAAAACAGAATTTGTCAATGTGAACAGAACTATTCGAAGAGAACAAAACATTTATAAGAGAGATTAGTGGATGTGAAGGTGGGGATACACTTAGAGAGAAATCCCAGTGCTATGTCACAACAGACAAGGAGTGATGTGATATGAATGGAGTTGAGTCACATCCTACCTAGTGCTCACTTTGAGCAGTTAACACACTAACACTAATTTGCTGGTATTTTAGCCAAATGCCTCTCACCTCTTTCCTAGGAAAGTAACCTAGGAAATGCAAAAAGGCAGTTCCTTTAAGATAAGATCCATAGGAGTTTACCCCAGGATAGAAGCCATGAAAGTACGCCCAAAAGACTGCAGGTAGATACAATCACTACTAAGGACTCAGGAATTGGTTCATAAAATGCAACTTCTTGCTTGAGGAATATCTTGATTTTGAGAGCAACTGATCTGCATTCAAACTCCAGGGTTGCAAGCAAGGTTTGACATCTTACAGGTTACTTAATTTCTCTGAACCTTTTTTTTTTTTCATCTCAAATGTATGTTTGATGCCAGTCCCAGCTTCTGTTCCAGGTACCACGGTGACAGCAGAGAACAAGACGTTACATGCTATGCATCATAGAGATTAAATTTTACACAAGGAAAAACAAATGGGGAAGTTGTCAGTGGGAGGTATTTTAGTACACTAGGATGTTATGACTCATAATCAGAACAATATGTTTGGGACAATTAAAAAAAATTACTGAGTTGTTTATGTTATATCTGCATCTTGACCAGGAAGGGAGTGAGAGAAAATTATTTCTAGTTAATATATTCTGGTGGAAATGTGTAATTTTCAAATACTTAAAATGCTTAGAACATTATACCAGAGATAATAAAAGCAATAAATGACTAAATGAATTGAAGAATTTGGCCTCAAAATTATTGAGTGACTCCCAATTCCATAATAATTTATGGCAGGATGTTCCTTATGACTCTCAAGCATGAAAGCAATCTAAAAGGGTCTATATATATCAAGAGTGTCACAGTCTTTTTGAGCCTTTATTTGTTACTATCTTACCTAGTACAGCTACAAAAAGTAGGTGATGAATTTCACTTTTACTTATTTCAGATGTCGGGAAAAAGCAATTCAGTAGAAATTGGATTCAGCTGGAAGTGTCATTGTGGTGGTTTGGATTAAGTACTCTAGAAAAACATGTTCTTAAACTTAATCCATTTCAGTGTGTGTGAGTCCACTGTAAGTAGAGCCTTTTGATGAGGATACAGTGGTTAATGTGCAGCGCAATTCAAACAGGATGGATCTTAATCTAATACTGGGGCCCTTTATAAACAGAGTGAAATTCAAAGAAAGAAAGAAAACCATAGAGAAAGCAGCCAGAAGCTGGAAATCAGTGGATCCTGAAAGAGAAGGGAGAGGCCAAGAGAGGTCCTCATATGCATTGCATGTGACAGAAAAGCCAAGGACCAAGGATTGCCAGCAACTGGCCCTGGAATGCCACAGTCTTCAGGGAGATGCATCACCTTGATGACACCTTGTTTTGGACTTCTCCCAGCATCAGAATTGTGAGCCAATAAATTCCCATTGTTTAAGCCAGCCCATTGGTTGCATGGTATTTGCTTAAACAGTCAAGTAAACTAACAGATTTTGTACCAGGAAAGTCGAGTGCTGCTATTGCAGATACCAAAAATGTGGAAACAGCTTGGAATTGGGAGAATTGTGAGGAGCTTGATAGGAAAAGCCTATATTGCTTTGAAGAGACTGTTGGTAGAAATATGGATGCTAAAGGCACCTCCAGTGAGGCCTTAGAAGGAAATGAAGAATGCGTTATTGGATATTGGAGGAAAAGTTATCTTTTTTATTCAGTGGCAGAGAACTTTGTGAACTTGAGGTCTGGTGTTGCATGGAAGGCATGAAAGTGATGGACTTGGATATTTAACTCAGGAGATTTCCAAGCTAAGGGTAATCCTGATGTTAAGTGCAAATGCATCCTGGTTTCTCCTTGCAGCTTATAGTAAAATACAAGACAAAAGGGATAAAGCAATAAATGAACTCCTTAGCACAAAGAAACCAAAAATTGCTTGGAAAGCTCTGATTTTATCTAGATAATGTGGTCTGCGACAAGGGCCAGAAGTAGCTCTGATCACAGACCTCCCTGAGCCTCTGGAAAGTGAGTTCCCAGAGAACACAGAGTGCTCCATGTAAGGATTTAACTGAACTTGGGCCCAGTTAGCCATTTCGTGGAAGTCAAGAGTGGAAATGCAGCTATGCAGGAAGGATCTGTGGAAAGTCCTTCTGTCTGATGGTTTTGATCCCTGTGAATTGCACATGAAATCATTAAAGCTATTGTGAAATGTATGTGAGCAGAATCACAACCAACCTTGACTGAAAGATACAGAAGGGATACATGAAGGAAAAATGACTTCAAGGGAAGAAACTTGGAAGCTGAGGTCTGGACCAGAGATCTCCTCAAAGAAAGGGACCACCCATGTGTGTGGAAAGGGCACATTCACCCCTGCATTTGGAAGGGGTAGGCCAGTTGCCCTGATGCATGAAGGTGTGTCTTCCACCTTGTTGTTGGGGGGAATCTGCTGCTGCCCCAAGCTCAGAAAGCTTGTCGCAGCATTTGTGGAGACACTAGCCACACTCCCAATGTTTGGAGAATGTGAGGCCTTCACCTCAGTGCTCAGGAAGAGCATGGCCACTGCGCAAGTGCTTGGAAGGAGTGGGGCTACTGCTCCATCAGACCCAGAGGACAAAACATTGATCCATAGATGACCCTCAGACCTTGAAATCTAATGGGGTTTGCCCTGCAGAGGTCTGGAATTGTTTAGAACCCATCACCCTTGTTTCCCATCTGTGCTGGTTGGAAAGGATTATGTGCCCTAGAAAAGCCAAGGTTTAATCCTGATCCAATCTTGCAGGAGCAAACTTTTCTTTTAATCCCTATTCAACAATGTAAAGTTGGAATCTCTGGATTAGATTATCTTTATGGAGATGTGAATTGCCCAATTGTGGGTATTAACCTTGGATTACAGGGAGATGTGGCTCTACCCATTATTTCCTGGAATCTTTTAAAAGAAGTAGCACTTTGGAAGAAGCTTGAGAGCTGCAACAGAGCCACAGAAAATGATGAGATAGCTACAAGAACTACCAGAGCCCACACAGCCAGAGACCTTTGGAAATGACAGAAAATGCTCATGGGGAAGCTGTTTGAAACCAGAAGCCAAAGACTCCCAGCAGATGCCAGCCATAAATCTTCCTTCCTTTGGCTGACAGAGGTGTTCCAAACCCATCGGCCTTTCTTGAATTAAGGTATCTTTACCTGAATGCCTTAGTTGAGACATTTTTGTAGGCTTAGAACTGTAAACTTATAACTTTTTAAATTCTTTTTTGAAAGCCATTCCATTTCTGGTATATTGCATTCCAACAGCTTAACAAACTAATATTTTATCATGTTGGAATATATAGTTTTTTTACTAGGATATGACTCCCTAGCTTTTCTTATATTCCATCAATCATTCACTCATCCCACAAATAGGTGTAACTACTTATATGTATCATCCTTGGGAATACAAGCCAACTGGGACCTCTCTTCAAATACCACAGTATTTGGAGAACTACAGGTCTAAAAAATAAATAGGGTAAAGACTATAATATTAGTCTGCTAGAGGAAATGTCTAATGGTGTCTAAGTTAAAGGAAAATATTACAGATGAGACTCTAACCATGTTGAATCTTCAAGGATGAGTAAGAAAAAATATGGCAGAGAAACAGAGAAGAATTTCCAGACAGATGGAACATATGCAGAAACCCAAGGATATGGAAGATATAGCATATTTTGAAACATCAAGTCACTGTCCCTGTCTGCTGCTTTAGGAAGCTCAATGTGGATGGAAATTATCAAGTGGTAAGGGTTAGTCTATAGCATTCATGTCAACATCCTTAGCAGTTAAGATTATGCTTGGCCTACATATGTTCTTGATAACTAATAGCTGATAAAATTAGAAAAGTCCTGGGTGAGGTATTAGTAGATAGAAGTTCTAAACCTTGCTCTGTCACTGAAAGTCTTTGGGTGTTTTTGGGAAAAGAATTTATGTATTCAGTATCTTCTTTTTTAACATAAAAAGATTTGATTTTATGAATGAACATCAAACATTTAAGGCCTTTACAACCTTTCAAACTGCATTCATTTACTTTTTTTGCATTCATTTAAATTTAAGAACATATATGTAACTTTAATATAATGGATAAAAAGCAAGTTAAAGAAATCTTCCAAATCAATAAGCAAAAGACAGCCAATCCATTAGAAAATGGGAAAATGTAATTAGGCAATTCATAGAGGGTAATAATGAATGATATGGAAAGATTCTGAAACTCATTAGTAATCAGGGAAATTCAAATTAAAACCACAATCGGATTCCATTTTATATCCATCCAATTGGAAATAATTAAAATTTGTAACTTTAACAAATATGTGGATAATATGGACTAAAGGAAAGTCTTTATTATACACTGTCAGTGGAGCATGTACATCAAAATGGTGACTTTATAGAACAATTTGTCATAATCTAGTAAAGATGAATGTACTTATACAATGAGACTTCCAGGTGTGGACACTATAGTAATTCTTGCAGTATATTTCAAGGACATATATACATGAAAATTCACAATAGTATTGTCTAAACCAATAAAATTGGAGAAACCTAAATATCCATCCATCTGAGAATTAATAAATCAATGGAGTTAAAAATTTTCCAAGTTAGAATAAACTTTAGAAACTCTCAAAACCCCAGAAGGCTCTTGATGTAAGAGTAGAGCTTAGATCCCAGAAATAAGAACCTGGATTTAGGAATAAGGGCTATAACATAGGAGTAAGAGAAGCACTGAAGTAGACCTGTCCTAATTATAACTAAAAAGCATTCTCTAACAGAGGATGATCTATTGCATTTATTTTTCCTTCATTGGAGGCATGTGATGTTTTTACATGCAATATCCATTATTAAATTAAAAAAATATGAGTTGGTAAGAAAATACCATCAGAAGTAAGAGACACTAGAAGCAAACGTACAGGTGATTCAGGTATTACAGTTACCAGAGAGGAGCTTGTCAGAAAAAAAAATACTATTATTAACAGGCTAAACATTATAAAGACCTGAAAAGTTTCAGCTCTGCAGCAGTCAAAGAAGTGTGATGCTCAGATCTTTCAAGAAAGAATTTGCCATGAGAGTCTCCAGCTGCCATACTTTTAGGATCTATTGCAGTGTTTATGCCAAATCCATGTTCTTTTTCGGATGTTCCCAGCCAAGAGCCAGCTATGGAAAGTGTACTAGTGAAGCCATTCCTGGTCAATAGAGGACTCCTTTTTCAGGCAGTCTTTGTCCTTAGCCTCCTATCAACCTGACCTCTCATATGTGAATCTTTCTACTCATTTCTCCTGATGATCCTGGATCAATTGTTTCTCATTCTTGATCCCTACCTCACAGCATACACAAACATTATTTTTGGATGTATGGTAGACCCAAATGTGAAAGATGAAACAATAAAACTTCTGGACAAAAACATTGGGAAATACATTTTGATCTTTGTGTAGCAATCAAATTGCAGACAAGGTATAGAAAGCACTTGCCATAAAAGAAAAGCATGATAGATTACGCTTCATTAATTCAGTAGCTTAATCAAAAACACCACTATTTCAAAAGTAAAAAGGCAAGTCACTTTTTACCAAATGATATTTGTTATACATATATTTGACTAAGGATACATATTCACAATACATAAACAATTACTATATGTGAGTGAGACAAAGACAGCCAACCCAATTAAATATATGGGGCAAACACTTGAACAGGTACTTCACAAATGAGGATATCCAACTTGCCTGAAAGTAAGGATGTTAAACATTATTAGTCATTAGGGAAATCCAAATTAAAATCATAGCATGGTAATTCTTCACACCCATGAGAATGCCTTAAAATGAAACAAACAAGCAAACAAACAAAAAAACAGCCATACCAATTTGGCAAGGGGGTGGAACAATTGGAATTTTATATATTAGCAGGCAGGAGTGTAAAAAAAAAAAAAAAAAAAAAACTGGACACATCTAGTAAAGCCAAACATGTGGCTAATCTATGACACAGTGATTCCATGCCTAAGTAAAAATGTATGAAAAATGTATACAATTGTCTGTCAAAAGACATGAGCAAAACTATTCAGCAGCTTTACTTATAAAAGAAATCCACTGTGACTGAAAAGAAATGTTCTTACCTGAAGCACAAAGAACTTCTGGAGTAAAAGGGTGTTCTAGTTTGCTAGCTGCCAGAATACAATATACCAGAAATGGAATGGCTTTTAAAAGGGGGAATTTAATGAGTTGCTAGCTTACAGTTCTAAGGCCAAGAAAATGTCCCAATTAAAACAAGTATAGAAATGTCCAATCAAAGGCACCCAGGGAAAGATACCTTGGTTCAAGAAGGCCGATGAAGTTCAGGGTTTCTCTCTCAAGTGAGAAGGCACATGGCGAACAGTCAGGTCTTCTCTCTCAGCTGGAAGGGCACGTGGCAAACACAGTGTCATCTGCTAGCTTTCTCTCCTGGCTTCCTGTTTCATGAAGCTCCCCGGGAAGCATTTTCCTTCTTCATCTCCAAAGGTCTCTGGCTGATGGATGCTCTGCTTTGTGGTGCTGCAGCATTCTCTGCTCTTTCCGAATCTCCCATTCCCCAAAACGTTTCCTCTTTTATAGGACTCCAATAAACCAATCAAGACCCACCCAAATGGGTGGAGACATGTCATCACCTAATCCAGTTTAACAACCACTCTTGACTAAATCACATCATCCAGGGAGATGATCTTGTTAATAATTTCAAACACACAGTATTGAATAGGGATTATTCTACCTTTATGAAATGGAATTTTGATTAAAACATGGCTTTTCTAGGGGCATATATCCTTTTAAACCAGCCCAAAGGGATAAACTAAATCAAAAGGAATCATGAACATTAAATTGAAAATACACACAATCATTAAGTTCAAAGGGTTCTGGAGTTGTTGCCTTGCACATAGGACAGTTGAGACTTGCATTTATGGACTCGTGTGAAATAGGTTGGAACCAGTCAGAATGGCTTAGATGGCCATTTGCATTCCAGAAATATTTAAAAAAAAATTGCTTCCCACCTGAAACTCTAGAAAAAAACCAGCTTTGGTGAGGTAGTATATGGTATCAACACATCATTTAAAGGGTTAAGCACAGGAAATACAAGAGTCACGAGAGGATCACTGAAAGAGGCAGTGAGAGGACACTGACAGCTGACTTTGCTTACCATCTATGGTAGTTAGGTTTAGGTGTCAACTTGGCCAGGTGAAGGTACCTCGTTCTATTGCTGTGGACATGAGCCAATAGTATGTGAAGCTCATCTGTCACTGATTACATCTTCAGTTGGCTAGGAGGCATGCCTGCTGCAATGAATGATGTCATGTTTGACTTAATTGGCTGGTGCTTAAATGAGAGAGCTCAACGTAGCGCAGTCTAAGCAGCTCAGCATACCTCATCTCAGCATTCGCAGCTCTGCCCAGGCCTTTGGAGATGCAGAAAGGAATCACCCTAAGGAAAGTTGTTGGAACCCAGAGGCCTGGAGAGAAGGCAAGCAGAGATCACCCTGTGCCTCCCATGTAAGAAAGAACCTCAGTTTAAAGTTAACCGCCTTTCCTCTGAAGAACTATACATTTTTAGCTAAATAAATCCCCTTTTATTATAAGCCAATCCGTCTCTGGTGTTTTGCATTCTGGCAGCTTTGGTAGGCTAGAACACCATCAGATGGCATTATTTGGTGCCATCTTAGTCTGGATACTTTCCCACAAATAGTAAAGATTGTAGTCACTACCTGATATCTTAACAGATATTTGGTGTATTTAAAAATGATTGCCACATTATAGCAAGGGAGTACTAGTTCAGAATGCATGAGATATCCCAGAAGCTACAAAAAGATTCATGTCTATCATCGTGATTTCTCAAACTCAGCACTAACTCTGACCCCCAGTTTTCTATCCTTCAAAGTGGGATAATTTGCTTCTAGTAAAGATGAAAGTAGGGATTGCATGAACCGATGTATTTAAATAAAGCATGAAAACATATAAAGGATATCTGTGGGAGGCCTAGCAGACCCCAAGTACAAAAGAGCCTATCTCTATATAACACAAACAAAAGAAGAGACACCAGGGACCATTTCAAGTTCTTCTTGATTATAGTACTCCTGGCCCTTATTGTCCAATTCAACACACTTAAGATGACCTGCAGGACCAGAAGTGTAGAAAAATATATTGTTTCCTATAAATAGGAAGAGTGAATGAGGTTCCATGTAACTATTGACACCTGTCCAGAGTCAGACTGACTTTGTCCCTGCACACCACCAATGACAACACCTACTGTCACTCATCTTGGACCATGCTGTCGTCTTTGGTTGATGTGAGTTAAAACTCATTTTGGAGAATGTCTATCAGGATTTCTGTACTGCTTAAGACTTCTTTCTCTAAGAACTGCATCCTTCCTACAAGTTGGGATTCTGGCAACCAATTGGATTTTGTATCAACACCTGACCCAAAGTACACCAGTTAAATGGATATTTGAAATCAGAACTAAGATGCAGTCTGGTCAGTTTGATAATGTTTAGGGTTGCGAAAGCTGCCAGAATACAATTTACCAGAAATGGGTTGGCTTTTTATTTATTAGTTAAAAATGTACACTTGTAAATCATGTATGGCCATGAAAATGCACAAATTACAGCAGTAAGAGGAAGGTGCATTCACCGAGAAAAGGTTACCAGCACCCAAGTTTCCTCTGTCACGTGGGAGTGCACATGGCAATGTCTGCTGGGCCTTCTCTTCAGAATGTCTTGGGCCATTTTTCTCTCTCTGTGTCCTTCACTGGTTTCATCTCTCTAGGCTCTGTAAGTCTTCCTCTGTGTTTTCTGTCTTTTATTCTTTTCATAGAGGGCTCCAGTAAAAGGAATAAGATCCACCTTGAACAGGCTGGGTCACATCTCCATGGAAACAACCTAAGCCATAGGTCTCACCCACACTAGGTCAGCACCTACGTGAATGGATTAAAGGAATATAGTGTTTTTCTGGGGTACATAACACATTCAAACCAGCACAGATATAAATTCTTCAAAGGGACTAAATGATCCTCAGAATGTATTTGGTGGTCATGTACTGACTGCCATATACGGAAAAACAGCAAAAACCTCTCAGCTGGATCAAGGAGGCAGAGGTGCTGAGGGCTTTTTAGTCAGTCCCTGGTCCCAGTACACAAGCAGCCAGCTGCATTCCTGAAGGGGAGGTAACCCTGTATCTATTTAATGAATTTTCGTTTCATAGTAATCTAGCTAGATAGTTTCTGTTACTTGCATGTAAGAATCTTAACTAAGATTTCTAGAATACATTTTCCCAAATCCATAAAAATAAAATATGTAATGGTGATAGAAGAACAACAGTTCCTTCTGTGAACTTAACACAATTTCAGCTTCTTTCTATAAGAAAAATTAATTCAAGTTTCAGATAGTGACTCATGTATTTTGCAGAACTTGCCTTTGAAACGTGAAGACTACCTGTTCTGTTTTTATTTTTATGTCTGCTTCCCTTTTAAACAAGTACAAAATTTTTTTTCACTCTGTCAATGACATAAGAGATAGAGTTAAGACTTCTAACCCCGTTTTGGTGGTACGTCTTGAGCTGAATCAGGTCTTTCTGACTCAATTAGTGTATTTGTTTCTTAAGCTGCCAGAATGCAACGTACCAGAAATGAAGCAGCTTTTAACAAGGTGTGCTGGTTTGAAAGGAAGTATGCCCCCTAAGAAAAGCCATGTTTTAATATAAATCCCATTTCATAAAGGTAGAATAATCTATTCAATACTGTATGTTTGAAACTGTGATGAGATCATCTGCCTGGTTGATGTGATTTAGTCAAGAGTGGTTGTTAAATTGGATTAGGGGATGACATGTCTCCACCCATTTGAGTGGGTCTTGATTAGTTTCTGAAGTCCTATAAAAGAGGAAACATTTTGGAGAAAGAGATTCAGAGAGAGCAGAACGATGTAGCCATGAGATGCAGAGAGTACACGAGCCAGCAA
>PVIY010007953.1:0-79339 GCA_004026745.1 Myrmecophaga tridactyla
GAGGAATCATCAGAGCTGGGATTTGTACTTGTCCAGTCTGATTCCTGAGCCTGGAAGTTTAACCACCCCACACTGTACCATAAGTTATTTGAAATCCCCCTTCATACAGGGTGATGATAAACCTGGTAGCATTTTTTAAACCACTGTAAAGCCCAGTACTTACTGGACTGGAGGGTGCATGCAATTTATTATTATCCAAAGCATTACTAATCACAGTGATTACTGATGCAATTCTCTTTGAACCTTTTGTGTTAATTAGAAGAACTAAATGAACTATTTAGCAGTTTTTAATATTACAAAAGTCATGAAATATTTAAAAATGCTCTAAGTAGGAGAATTAAAATGATAATTTTAACAAGTAGATTTAAAGTCTGGATTCTTTGCTTATAATTTAATTTAAAAATCTAAGCTTTGTAAACAAAAAGCTACTGTGTGAAAGTTTCCCCAAAACTTTGGGGGGTTTATACCAGTAAAGAAGGACCCTGAGGCCTGAAGAGGTATAAATAAAAATAAACACACTTTTCCTGCATTGCTATGGGTTTTTCTCTTTATAAAATCCTTTTTTTTCTTGAATCATTTTCACTGTTTTGAATCATTTACCTTTAGAAATAGGTAGAATCTTTTTTTTTAGTTATGAGGAAACTCAAATTCACAGAATTTAAGGAATTTTTCCAAGACCTCTGTGAGATTCATGTGTCCACTTGGCCAGCTGATGGTGCCCAGTTGTCTGGTCAACCAAGCACTGACCCAAGTATTACTCTGAGGACATTACATGGACTTCAATCATCAGTAAGTTGATTGCATCTATGGCTGATTACATCTACAATCAACTAAGGGGGATGTCTTTCTTAATGAGAGACATTTAATCCAATCAGTTGAAAGCTTATAAAGGAGAAGTGATGACTTCGGCAGTCAGAAGAAAGAATTTTCATCTTCACTTCAACCAGCCAGCCTCTCGGGGAATTCATCGAAGACCTTCATCGTAATTGCCAGCCTGTGGCCTGTCCTGCAGAATTTGGACCTGTGTATCCCCATAGTTGCTTGAGACGCTTTTATAATTTCTACAGGTATCTCCTGTTGGTTCTATTTACCTAGAAAGCGTTGACTAATGCACCATTCATTCATTAAATATAAGATTTGGGACTTACACCAGTTGTCCTCACCTTTCAGTCTAGACAAGAGCTCTCTACATTCATCCTTTGCTGATGAATGTAGGTAGATCATCTGCAACCATACACCAATAACCATACAAATTGTGCTTTAGAAGAAAGAGACTCCTCTGCAGTTGATGGGAGGGGACACACCCAGGCAAGTCAAAGGCATTATCCAAACAGCATGGAGACAAGAACAGTTAGCAGCAAAAACTGTGCAAGAGGCAGCAGGATAGTCCTGTGTCAGGCACAGTGAGTGATCATTGCAAGGGCCAGATGGAAGGACAGGAAAGGGGCAAAGTTTTGATCCATTGAATAAAACAAAATCAGCTGGTTGAATGTTGCTAGGTAGGGCTTATGTTTGAGGCTGGCTGTCTGGATACTTCATAAAAGTACAGTCTGAGGCAAAAAAGGAATAAAGGATCAAGCTACTGAAACTGGTGCACAAGGTGAAGGAAATAAAACAGAAAGAAACCCACTTATTAAAACCTGTTTTGATTTAGAGTGGAGATACGTGAGTGATGACAACTCCTTGTAAATTTTCTGTCTGAGGATAACTTTGGTCCCAGAGAGCAAAATGTGCTTTAGTGTACTAAAGGCTTTAATCATAGAGAGGGGAGAAATGTGAGGACAGGAATTAGAGAGATGTTGACAGACCATGCTAAAAGAAGCTGTGTTCTGGAGGAAGTGTTAATAAAGATGTCACTGCATAGCAGTTTTCTTCCTATTTCTTATAAGACTACTCAGAACTGAAATAAGAAATGCATATTCCTTGCTCAAGAAAATCACAAGGCTCTAAGAACAAACTGTAAACAGATACACAAAAGACCAAAGACACCATCAAATTTAGCTTGGCCACCTCTGTTCATAGTCTTTGGAAGGACCTGGTATTTCCCTCATGTTTCATTTGAACTCTTGGCCAGTAGAGATTTTACTGCCTCAGTTGGCCCTTCATTTGGTGGAAAGCTTCAGGGCTTGATTTGGACTTCTTTCTTCATAATTTTTCCTCTTTGGTCCTAGTTCTACTTCAGCCCCTTAAATAAGAATAAATCTGCTCTTGATCCATGTGACAATTCCATTCAAAAGGCAATGATCATACTCCCTGTCTTTATGGAGATTTGCCATTCTGCTCTCACCTATCTTCTACTCTTAATTGGTTTAGTTGTTCTATCACAAAATGGATATTGCCTAAGGATTTGGGGAAGGAAAATCATCTTACGTACAGTGAAGTCATATATTGTCACCCAGGACTAGAAACAAGGTGGTTAGTTGAAGATTGGGCGCTTGGAGGATATCAAGAGTTTGTTTCAACGAATTCCACTCATTTCGTGGAACTTAAAGTTGACTGACACTTTGAAACAGTTGTTTATGAGGAGAACCCAGTTAGCACTTTAAAAATAAAGCAAACAAATGGCTATGCCCATAGTTCCCTTCAAGACCTCTTCCTACCACGTAGTAGAGCTGAATGTTTGGGAACAGCTGGCATCCATGGAATGCCCTCTGCTTTTTACATTGCTCTTTTCTAGGTCATTTCTAGTGTGGAGTCCACAGCATGGGGGATTTCTCAGAAGCTCAATCTCAAGTGGAAGTACTCTGCATCAGACAGGAGTACCAGAGGGAGTGTGAGCCTCCTGAGAACGGAGGCTCTGTCTCCTTATACAGTCTCCTCCAAAGGCTGACGGGCCCGGTATAGAGATTAGAAGGGGGAGGTAGGTGGTTTGGGGGTGGGGGTGGATAAAAATGACTAAAGGAGTTTTTCAAGATTCTAAGAAAAACAAAAGGGAATCTATTCTCCAACTAAGAAGCTTCACTTAACTATTTACTGATAAAAATACCTGGAAATTTTAAAACCTCTTTCAGCTTTTGAGAAAATGAAATGTACACTGGGTATTAAAGGAGGCACCTTCCAAAAACAGGTTTTATTGTCACTTAATATCTCAAACCCTCTTTTTCTTTCTTTATGTATTTTTTCAGGCCATTCAAAACAACCATTCCAAAAATGGACTATGTTCACATTAATGCAAATCTGAATTTATGCCATCTGCATATCCCACACAGCTCATAAAAGAAACTTTAAGACCTACTTTTCTTTTTTTTCTTTCCCCCTTGGTGTATACACAGTTGCAATCTCATCTCATTCAAACAGTTTAAAATGATAACAGAAGAGGAAGTTGAGGAGAAGGGCCAGCCTTCAATTTTATAGCCATACCTATTGAGTCAAAAAACTATTAAGTCTTATACCTAAGGAAAGAAGCTGGCCAGCCCTATGGGAAACAGCAGATAGGATTCCTTCTAGAATTATTTGAGAGACAGGAAGATTCTCCTAACCAGAAAGCATCTCTACACTGCTCTGCCACAAGACCTGAAATACCAAGAGGTACTTTTTTTTATAAATGCAAAACTTGGGGATTGGATGTAGCAGTTGAATTTACAGATTTTTCTCTGACTCTGAGGCCTGCAAGATAAAGAAAGGCATTAAAAGCATGGGGATGGTGTTGGTATGTAGGAGGAGGAGACAGAAACTGAGAATCCAGGAGCATGGGAAACAACTTAGCAGGGCAGAGTCTTGTGTGACATATAGGGACAAGAGTGAGGAATAGCAAAGGAGGCAGGTGAGAAGACTCCTTGGGCAGGACTGCAGGTCTCATGACTTGGTTCTATTCCTGGCTCTGAATTTAACTAGCTGGGGAAATCCAACTGGTTACTTACACACTTATACTTATCTCCCCATTTGCAGAATGAGAAAATTGGTTTAGATTGGATATATTTTCAACTAAGCTCTTGGGAGGTCTAAGATTTATGTGGAAGTATCTTGACTAGGACAAGAGGTTGATTGTGTGGGAAAGGAGCATATAGTGGGGGCCCATTGAACATCCCCTTCCTAGCCTTCCCCCACTTAGAATTTGGACCATGACCTGCTTTACACATCACACTTCCACTTCAAATAACAGTCATCCAGCAAATATTTATTCAGCACATATATCATAAGATTTAATTAGCAAAAAAGAAGGCTCTGTTGTTAAAACAAAATTTGAATATAACTGGCCTGGATGGTTTCTAAGATCCTTCCCAGAATTAATATTTTATAAACTTAATCTAGGAAATATGGATTCATTCATTCTTCACCATGGGAATCCTAAGGCATGAGCAATTATCTTGAATAATTAAAGTGGGGAAATGTCATAGGCATTGCTCTTTTATACAGCATTCCACTTCTATAAAGCACATAAAAGAAAAATGATTCAGAAAACTGGTTTCTCCATTCTAATAAATACCATTTACTGTCAACAGCCCTGGTGCAGACTTTCCTAAATTTTCCAGTGTTTTGTTTTTTGAAAAGTAGGTACATACAAGGGAGGATTTGATTATATCTGAATATACACTGACTGATAGCAATGCCTTATACTGTTCAACCAACAAATTACCATCAAGAAAGTAAAGAAAATTTAATTCAATTTAAATTTGCAAGATAAATAGAAGTCCTAAAAGAATAATAAAGAATAATTCTGAATATTTGATTATTCTCAGACAACAATAACAGAAAATAGCCAAACAAATGTCTGTATACTCAAAAAGGTACACATCTCAGAATCAAGGAACTAAGTTTGAAATAGAAATCATTGCATGAATTTCTTACTTTAGATTGATTTCCCTGAAAGAATTAATTCAACAACTAAGTTTCTTTCGCAATCAGGTACCAAAAATTAGATTTAGTAAATAGTAAATAATTTAAATTTCTTTGTTTTGTAATTGTTTACTGATGACACATCATGATTCTTCATAATTAAAAAATCTTTATATCCCTACTGTGGTGCCAAATCATGCAGATAAAGAGAATTCCTCCATAACAGAGGCTCTGGGGTACCATAAGTGACACGAGGGAGGTGAAAACATTAAAATAGGTCAAAGTGTGTCTCACATGTGCTCTGACACACTGGTGGTTGACACTTTGAATGAATAAGATAAATTATGCAATTAATATGGTCTGATTGCGCTCAGTTAGTTAATTACTATTAATTGATTGATAGATCATTAGTGGTACCAGTAAATAGGTCTTGAAAAAGTGAGGTTTCTTTTCTTTTAGTATCTGACTTTTTCTGATCCATTAGAATAATCCAGATAAGACAAAACTGTCTCAATTCTATTGTTTCTATTCTTTTTATTTGGCAGCAGGGAAATTGTTTTTCCAGGATATCCCTTCTATTTGAATTTGTAGATTTCTATTGAAAAGTTAAGAGTTTTCCATTTTCTTTGAAAGGTTGTGAAGGGTTGCTAAGTAAACTTTACTTTAAGCTACCAAAAAAGACTTTTTGAGAATGTGGGGAGGGTTCAAAAGCACTTTCCCATTATTTTAGGTGACTGAAGAGTGTAAAAGATGAACTTATAATAGAAGTGTTTATAGAAACTTAAATAATGCAGGGAGTTGCTTTTATTGATTGAGTTTGCTATCATTCATGTTCTTTAGCTTTCTTAAGTCTTTTTGATAGGCTTTAAATTGTTGGGATTTTTATTCATTTATACTTGAAGACATTGGTTTCTCTGACTGAATTCATTGCAAATAGTCATATACATTGCATTCTAAGGAAGAATAGTCTGCAGCATACCCTGTAGAGAAATTATCAGGATTTTACAGATAGTAAAAGAAGTAAAATAGTAAGAAACAAACCATATTTTTAAAGAATCCCTGCAAACCTCAAATGAATATTGTTAATCTAAAACTTTTTACTCTTAATAATTTAACAGAGTCTAGGTATTCCCATTCACAACTAACTTCTCAGGCAATCCATTTTTTTTTTATACAAATTTAAAGTATCCATAAAGAAATATTCATTATTAAAGTTATCACATAAGTACTGTTTTGCAGCAGACCCGGAAACAAATAAGCACAATCTCAGCCTTTGCACTTTACAAAATAAAGCCCACACGTTTCATACATTTACTCCCCAAGATAGCCAAACCCATCGTCATGACTTACTAAGGTATCTGGCGTTGACAGTCTTGTGGTGTTCAGTCCTACCAAGGATGGGAGAGTTTGGGACATCCAGTTTGAGATCATTGCCATGGTACTTAGCATAGCGCCAAGCTTCAGCAGTGGAGGACTCATTGCTGTGGAGCTAATGAGTTTTCATAGTGACTGATCAGCATCCTGGAGCTGGGCTGGCAGGGAGAGGCGTGACTGCAGCACACCACATCTACAGCATGAAAGGAAATCAACTTTCCCAGCTCTAATCACCTGGGAAACCTCCCAGAGCCTCCTTCCCCTAACTTCATGGGAAGTGCCCTTTCTTTCTCTTTCTTCCTCATTGGATACTTTGCTGGATCGTCAAACAATTGTCACTATGGCTTGGTTGTAATTATCAGGGGAGAGGTTGGAGGGAGGGGGAATAGTGAGCTTTTCCAGCTCCATTGTAGTCAATTACCATCAACAGAGTCCATTTCCTGTGGGGTTTGTGTAAGGATAATCAGCTGCTCTTTATCCTTCATAAAAAATACACCTTTGAATGGAGGTCTGCCAAAGTGCACATTTCAAGCATCAAGCTTAATATCTCCAGATCTCTTTGAGTATGGACAGAGTGCTTTTAGACAGCTCATGTAAATAAAGCCAGCATATAATTTCTGAGATGATCAGACGTTGAGAGTAAGAAATCTTTTTTTTCAATCAGCCATCTAAAAATAGTGTCATTGTCTTTATGATTGCATGTTTGTTTGTCAAGGTTTACAATGTGTGTCGTTGCCTTTAAAAAGAAATAGTGAAAGATGAATAATTACTGCCTATGGAGAACAATACCCTGGTCAGCTTCCATGTGAACAGACAGAAAGGCAGACGTGGAGAAAAATGCCTGTTATAGAAATCTCAGCGCGTTCCAGGCTTTGCTTTTGAAAATGAATGCTTCATAGGTGCTCAGTCACACGACAAACTCAGTTAACTCTCTTTTCACCTTGAGTGGAATGACAGACTGATACTGGAAGTCTGAGTTTTGAGAAGCACTTGTGGTTTATTTAAAAAGGCACAAGACTTGGACTCGGGTTGTCTGAGGATCTGGTACTTGTTCTCCTTTCATTAGCTGCCTGACTGGGCGATGACTTAATATTCCTTGGTTTCAGTTTTTCCCTACAATATATTGGGGAACTCCATAATCTCCAAACCCCTTCCAGCTCTGACATTAAATGATCTCTTTATTAGATCTCAGTTGGCAAAAGTAGTATATAGAATCTGGAATTTATGGTTAAAATTTTATTCTATTCCTTTTACAAATTGCCCAAATGCAAAACTCAGGTCCCAAATGAAATGCCAGAGGCCATAGTCTTGTACAATATATTTATTTATTTATTTATTTTTTACATGGGCAGGCACCGGGAATCGAACCCGGGTCCTTTGGCATCGCAGGCAAGCATTCCTGCCTGCTGAGCCACCATGGCCCGCCCTATTTATTATAAATAAAAATGTAAAGAGAAGATAATAGAGAGGAATATGGATGAAGGCAAATTAAAAAGAAAAGAATCTATTACATAAAAGACAAATATGGTTTTGGTTTCTTAGGAGAACTCTGGAATTGTGTCCCGAATTTTCAGTCCAGGATATTTTTTTCTTAAATAGTTTTGATAATAGAAATAAAGAATGTACTTTTAATAAAATTGAAAGAGATACATACATATTTATAGAGGGATATGTGTCCTTTATTCTCAACACAACTTTAAACTGGAGAGGATTCTATGTCTCCTGAAATCCCTCTTACATCTATTAGCTTGGAAGTCAGGCACTATTTTCTTTTTCCCTCAAAACATATTTAATGATTTCAATAATCTCTGCTTTTTTTTAACCACAGTGCCCAGGAAATATTACTTCTTTTTGGCTTTCAAAAATTACATTATGTGAAAATCCAATTAGGACAAAAGCACAACCATTTACATATTAAACTTTGGAGTAAGTAACACAGCCTATTCTTGGGAATGTCTGTGAAATTTTATGTTAGCATTACAATGCAGTAATGACAAAACTACAAGTATATTGACAAATCTAAATATTTATAAAATACACCTGGAATTCTACCTAAAGAAGGGGGATGGGTGCCTTTTTAAAAGCTTAATTTCTAAAACTGAAAACTAATATAATGCAATTACTGGATAATTTAATATACAATGTGGCAGATGGTAATTATACTTATTAATGAACTATCATTCAACAAAATAATAGCATCTTTAGAAGAATATAAGATTGACTATCGGGGAAAACAACACTGTCATTTGCAAATTATAAAGAAAGGAAACATAAACAAAAATAATATAAATGGAATGTTGGCAATATCCCAAAGATGCAAATAACTGCACTAAAGAACTGAAAGGGAACAAAAGTGAAAGTTTATGAATCAATGATGTGAACAGCATAAAAGCTAAAATGTGCCGTTTTTAGAACAAGTTCAAATGGCACACATGATATTAAAAATGCTTAAACTTTGATGATTATTAGTTGTGGGAAGTAAAAATAGCTACAAGTTTTAGAGAGCTGAATAGTTTGCAGTGTTCTATAATCTAGTGAAGTCATTATCATTACAATTTCATGTTAAAGGTTGAGTCTTAGTTTGCATATGGGGAGGTGATTATTCTGTGTAGAAGAAATAGACTGTGTTCCTGGCAAGAAACAGTGGTTGCAGAAATTCTACAAGCAGACTGTGATGGATTATGGGGTAAGTGGCAAGAAGTGAGGTTGGAAATAATAGCCATGGTCTGGTCTGGGGACTTCTGGGCCACCCAAAGGTTGGATTTTATCTTCTATGTATTTCAAGGATTTTAAGTAAAGCATCAAGGACACTGATTTTATGCCTTGTATTATTACTTTGACATTTTAATGATGTAGGGTAGTCAGGTGGTAGTTGAGAAAAAATAAAATGTATCAGAGTGAGGAAGCTAACTTGGTATATTCTCATAGTTTAAGTGAGAGATCATGGGGTCCTGGAATAAGAAACTGTCAAAGGTCTACAAAAGGATGGATTCCATCGCTTTTTGAGATAGAATTGACAGCTTAGCGATTGAATAGATGTGAGAAGTAAGGGAGAGGATGTGACCTGGTGGAACTTTCAGGTTTTGAGTTTGTAAGATGGGTGTCATTAATCAGCATAAGAAATATAGGAAGAAGTATGAGTTTAGGGAAAAGATAGAGTACATTTTCACATATTGGAGATGAGCTTCCTGTAGTAAAAAGGGACACTGGTGGTAATGTGCCCACAACTGGAGTTCAGAAAAGAGTTAATTTCACCAGGACACGTAACTTTAATGCACTAGTGAAAAATATTGCTTCCCACAGAGATGACAAAAATGGTTAATTCAGCAACACTCAGTCTTAAAACTATCAAAAGTTTTATTTACACTTTAATTCATAATAATACCCTACATTATTATGCTCATCTTTAATTTTAAAAATCTATAGTATTACGCACCTCTTTAAAAATAATAAACAAAAAAAACACTTCAATCCGTAGCAAACCATGGAAATATCACCAAATATAATAATCTTGCAGAAAGTGAGACCTGACTATGTACTTATTTTCTTTTTATAATCTCAGTGTGGATCAATAGCTATAAAATCTATAACAGTTCATTATCATTCCTGGAATGCATAAATATATTGATTAATATATTTATTCACCTTATTTTTTATAGAAGTCTGTCTTCTTATTACCCAGAGTGTATTTTATGATAGGCCAATATAATAAATAATTAATAAACAAAGAAATATTGACCAAAAAAACCTTATAGGCAAGCTTACATAATATTGGCATGTTTTGTCAGTGGTATTTTTTTTCCCTTAACTTGGGAGCACAAAAGCTTAACATTCCTTTATTGTCCAATGTCTGCTTCCTAGTTTGGGGGCTATGAATGGGGAAGCTCTGTGTGGGCATCTGGGGAATATAGTCTAAGCAAATATGACAGCATCAAATAAATGAATAAATGTGATGGCTACATAAAATATGGCTAAAAATAAGCAGTTAATGAGTACTTATGTCCAAAAAATGCTTGACTTTAGGCAAAATAAGGAGAAAGATTTAGAGTACTTGCTAAGCCACAGAATATTTAAGAAGGAATAAACAATCCATAGGGACTTGTTTTTGTAACTTAAAACTTTTTAAACTTTCTATTGTGAATGATTTGAAACAGAAAAAATGGCATATTAGGTGTAGCTGTAAAGACACAATTACAGGGATGAAAGAATCATTAAGATGAAGGAAGAAGAGGGGTAAGGGGGGAACAAGGAAGAAGGGGAATAGCAGAAGAGGAGGGAAAAGAAGAGGAAGAAGGGGAAAGAAGAAGAGGAGGAGGAAGAAAGAAGTAGGAGGTGAAAGAAAAAGGAGGAGGAAGAAAAGGAAAAGGTGGAAGAGGAGAAGGAGGCGAGGAGGAGGAAAATGTAACAATTGGGTAGAACACTAAAAGATGAACTGTGTTGATTGGCTAAAAGAAGAGTTAAACCAGAGTGACCTCTAGGAAGAACAAAGTGGGCTCTTGTTAACAAGTTGAGTAGGAAAAGTGGCATAAAAAAGAAGACTGCATTTTCTATAAAACTAAAGCTATTGTAGAAATAAAGTCAATTATTGAAAAAAATAGAAGGCAGGAGACAGAATTTTCATGTTGGAATCTCTTTGGAGATACTATATAGCTGTATATCCTGGACGGAAGTATAATGGGTGAATGACCAGGTAAATAAACAGCTCACCTTGCATGGCAACTCAGAGGCAGAGGGAAATTTTCCAGGTTCTCCCACTCATTAGCTGGGTGATATTGACTATGTGATGTAGTCTCTTTGAATCTCCATTTGCTCATTTGTAAAATGTGAATAAAGGTATCTGTGTGGAAGGGTTGTTTCAAAAACCAAATTAGAAGATGTATTTAAAAATGCCTACACCATGTCTGGTGCTTAGTAAATGGCAATCTTATAGGTGGTAAGGAATGGGATGATGGGGACACGTCAAAATAATAGATCAGTTGAAGGAACAATTGATACCCTTGAAAAGATGGGGAATTTTGAAACTTTGGTTGCAAGACATAACTGAGTGTGACTTGTGGTATGCCCTGACTTGTAGTTCAGCCAAGCGGACAAAGAGAATAAACCTTGCTGGATGACATCAAACTCTTCAGGTAACTCTCTGGGTAAAATAGAGAAAAATGGCTGATGTCCTTCCTCCCACCTTCATAGAGAAGTTGAAACAAAACTACAAGAGAATTTCCACATGCTTTGCTACCATATCTACCTACCTACCTTCAGCTGTATCTGTACACTCTATCTTCTCTTTTGTTGCCATGAACAAATCATCTGTGTTCCTATGTGTGACATTAAGTTTATGTGTCAGTTTGATTAAGTTACAGCGTCCAGTCGTTTGGTCAAGCAAACACTGGCTTGATTGTTACTGTGAGAATATTTCATGGATTTAAATCCTTAGTCAGTTGTTTGCATCTATGGCTGATTGCATATACAATCAACAAAGGGGATTGCCTTCAATAATGAGAAAAGTTTCATCCAAGTAGTTGAAGGCCTTAAAAGGAGAACTGATGGTTCCAGCAATCAGAAAGAAGAATTTCTATCTCAACTTCAGCCAGCTAGTTTCTCTTTTGGCATTCATTGAAAACTTCACTGAAATTTCTAGCTTGCAGCTTGCCCTATGGAATTCAGACTTGCCAATCTTCATGGTTGTATGAGCCAAATTCCTATGACGAATCTCAAAATATTTACATACGCAAACATATAGTATGTGATATACAACCTGTCTGTTCTGTTTCCCTGGAGAACCCTGACTAATACAGATTTGGGTACTGGGGGAGTGATACGTGAGAAGCAGAATCTTAAGGAAAAATCATCTAAGGCTCTGTGTGACAGTGTATTTGATACCTTAACAGAATTGTGTGGAGTTAAGAAGTATAATGTTGTTGACTGGTTTTCCCTAAATATGATAGATTTAGCTGTAAATGAAAGGGATGAACTTAAGGCTCCAAATTCTGACCTTAAGTACCATAACACTGACATGAAAGTTATATGTGTATCCTGAAGAAACTCTTATTTCTTGCAGCTGCAGACCTAAGATTTCCAAAAACCACATGCAGAGTCTTATTGTATGAGTGGCTGAACGACAAAGCAAATTTAATTTCAACCTTTCAGTATGTCTGTCATTAAAGTTAGGGCATTGATTGGGCAGGAATGGCCTCACCAAAACTGGAATGGGGACTAATGGGCTTTATGGAAGGGAGACTATTCTGTCTATTTTGTGGAATAGACATATTATCCAGATTTGGATTTACCTTCCTTGCATGCAGTACATCTGCTGAAACCACCAACCATGGAGATACAGAATGCCTTATCTTACCATCACGCATTCCACACAGTATTGCTTTTGATCAAGGAACCCACTTCACAGCAAACAAAGTGTGGGAATGGATCCATGCTCGCAGGATTCACTGGCCTAACCATGTTCCCCATCATCTAGAAACAGCTGGATTGGTAGAACAGCTGAATGGATTTTAGAAGACTCAATTACAGTACCAACTGAGTGGCAATAACTTGCAGGGCTGGGACAATGTTCTCCAAGAACATGCATTGGCTGTACATGCTCTAAATTAATATCCACTCTATGGGTTTGTTACTCCAACAGCCAGGATTCACAGTTCAAGGATTAAGGAGTATAAATGGGAGTGGCACCATTCATTATTGCACCTAGTGATCCACTAGAAAAATTATTGCTTCCTGTCCCTGAAACATAAGCTCTGCTGGTCTATAGGTCTTAGTATCAAAAGAGGAGTGCTTCCACCAGGAAACACAATTGTTCCACTGAACTGGAAGTTAAACCAGGCATCTTTGGGTTCTCCATGCCTCTGAATCAACAGGCAAAGAAGGGAATTACTATACTGGCTGGGATGATTGATCCTAGCTATCAAGGAGAAAAGGACTGCTACAACGTAGTGAAGGTAAAGAAGAATTTGCCTGGAATAGAGAACCTCCCTTAAGATGTTGCTTAGTACTTTCATGCCCTGTGATTAAAGTGAATGGAAAATTCAACAACCCAGTCTAGGCAGTACTACTAATGACCCAGATGATTAAGGAATGAAGATTTGGGTCACCCCACTAGGCATTTGATTGGAATTAAAATGGTTCCATGTATTACTTCCTTGCTTGGTTATGAATATGTTTGCATATATACCTAAACCAAACACCTTTGTTTTCTTCTCTGTTTTATTCCATTATCATATAACCTAAGTTGTATCGACTTTATGCCATCCATAGTATTTAAGCTAAAGGATATCATGTTTAAGAGTGAATATTACCCAACAAGTTGCATTCTCCTCTGGGGAAAGAGTGAATATGTTTCTGGTTAGGCACAAGACAGTTGAATTATGTTAGGTAAAAGTATACTGCTATTATTTTTATTTAGAGATTAAGTAAGGCTTAAGTATATGAGCATGGGTACCACATTAACAAGGTGGACCATACTGGTTGAACTCCTGTGTCAAATTGGCTTAGTTATGCGGTCCAGTTGTTTAGTCAAGTAAACACTGCCCTAATTGTTACTTTGAGGATACTTTGTGGATTTAAATTCATTAGTCTGTTGATTATATTTATGGTGGATTACATCTACAGTCTACAAAGAAGATTGCCTTCAGCAGTGAGAGATATCTCATTCAATCAGTTGAAGGCCTTAAGGGAAGAACTGATGATTTCAGAAGTCAGAAGAATTTCTCTCTCTACTTCAGCCATCTAGCCTCTCCTGGGGATTCGTGGAAACCTTCATTTGAATTCTCAGTTGATGACTTGTCCTACATAATTCAGACTTGCCAATCTTCATGGTCCTATAATAAATTTCATAATATTTACATATGTATATATAGGTGTCCTATCTGTTCTGTCCCCATGGAGAGCCCTGACTAATATGGTAGGTATGGATAATAGAGTCAGTAAGGTTGCTCTCTCTCCTGGCACTAGCTCTATGCTTTTAAAATGCTAGCATGCATGAAGCGTATCTGGAAAGCTTGTTAAAATCCAGATTTGTAGGTACCACCTCCAAAGAGTCTGACTTAGACCCCTAGGGCAAGGCTAACAAATTTGCCTTTCTTAAAAGCTTCCAGGTGATGTTGATGCTGTCATTCTTGGAACACATTTTGAGTGGCCACTGCACTAGACTACATCTCTCACACCTACTCAAAGACAACTCTCTTAATTCTGCCCTTTCTTTCCTACATCATTAAATCTTCCCTTTTTATTGGATCATTTTCAGCAGCCTACCAGCACTTCCTTCTTCTTTAAGTACAAATAGTACTTTCTGGATCCTACTTTTTCTTCAAGCATCTCCATTTCCCTCGATGGCATACCTTTTTGAAAACAGTGTCTGTTCTCACTGTCTTCAGCTTCTTTCTTCCTAAACAGGTTATTGTCCATACTTCTTCACTCTACTGATCCTGCCATGTCTAGGCTACCAGTGACCCTCCCTTTTGCTAACTCTTACAATCAATTAATTATGTGTCCTTATCTTTCTTGACCTCTAAGCAACATCCAGCAAAGTTTTACTTTCTCTCGCATGAAATAATTTTTACACTTGATTTCCAGGATATCACATCTTTCTACTTTGCTTCCTATTTTTTTCTGACCTCTCTTTCTCAGTCTCTTTTGTTGACTTCATCTATATGCTAATGACTTCCAAATTCATTTCTTCCTCATAGACCTCTTCTAAGATTTCAGACCTGTATATCCAATTATCTACTTGACATCTCCATTTGGAAGTTTAATAGACATCTTAAATTGAACATGCTAAAAAATGAGCTCTGGATATCCCTTCCTACCACAGAAAATAAAACAAAATAAGCAAAGCAAAAACAAACAAACAAAAAATCCACACATGTAGCTATTCCTATAGTTTTCCATTTCAGTTCATAGCAACTCCATGTTTCCATTTGCTCTGTCCAAAACGTTAGATTTCAACCTTAAATCATTTCTTTTTTTTTTTTTTCTAGTCTCTATTTTCTAAAAAATATCCAGCATTCAACCATTTTGCACCACCACCAATGCCACATCCTGGCCCAAATCACTTTCATTTCTTAGCTAGATTGTTAAAAAATCCATGACTTTTATTACCTTATACCACTTCAGTCCATTTTGAATACCACAATTACAGTGATCTGTTAAGATGTAAGTCAGGTCATGTTACTTCTCTGCTTAAAACTCTTTAGTAGGGTGGTACAAAAATGGCTCAGTGACAGAGTTCTCACCTGCCATGCCAGAGACCCTGGTTCAATTCCCAAAGCCTGCCCATGCAAAAAAAAAAAAAAAAAAAAAAAAGGGTAAAAAGGGAAAAAATCATTTAAATGGTTCCTGAAAACATTAAACTTTCTTGCTTGCTATGCTGAAGACCTGGGTTGGATTCCCGGTGCCTGCCCATGCAAAAAAACACAAAAAACAACAAAAACAAATCTTTACTGCTTGTTCCTCATAAATTCCAGATAATCTTTCACTGCAGGGCTTTTGCACTGCTGTTTTTTTTACTTTATTTTCTCTACCTAGCGCTTATCACAAATTAGTATACTATGTGTTTCTTTATTCATCTTATTTATTATCTATTTCCCCCCTACTAGAATCAAGGTACTCTTGGGCATAAATGCTGTCTGTTTTTTCACTGTACTGGGTTATTCTCAAAGCTTAGAAGGGTGCCTAGCATGCAGTAGATTCTCAAAAATTATTTATTAAATAAATGGATAAATGAATATGCTATAATTTTGGTCCTGGTCTGCCTTCACTTATAAAAGGAGACTGTTTTCAGTGGCAAATTACAATAGAACCTATTCTTGCAAAAAAAGCCAGTGTAATATATCAAGCATTGAATTGCTTGTATATTTTTTGTGTGAGTCTGATGGATATAAATGAGTGAAAGAATAGTATGAAAATATTGAAATTTTATGCTAATATTTAAGAATGTCCTTCTCTTCCAAATTCCAGATTTAGAATGTAATCCCTTTGATCTAAGCCAAAAAGTACTGATACTGACTCTAACTCTTGCTCTGGCTTCTCTGGTTAAGCCTCAAGAATCATAAGAATCCTAAAAAAATATAGAAGTTATCTTTTCCCCTTGTCTTTTGGCTAATCATATTTGTCTCTAATAGCATAAGGAAGATGAGACAGACTATGAAAATGATTTTTTCTCTAATAAATTAGAGAAGATAGAGACCTGAGGGTCCATTCACCCACCTGTCCTTCACTTGGCTCATGACAATCCATTAGGGATCGCTCGCAGCTCCTAAAATGCAGTGCCTTGCCATGCTTGCCTTGAGGTTACAGCATTGCCTTAAAAGTGCTCACTAATGAAAAAATGGATTTAAAGTGAAAAACATCAGCAAAGTTCTTTAAAGGAGAGATTTCTGTCTTCTCATCTTTGCCTTCATCTGTGAAGCTAACTGATACTCGTAAAGCCCGGGGGGTCATCTGTTGGCAGCTGTTGCTGCTACTTCAAAGGAGGAAAAAATGAATGTGCGTGGGAGGAATATTTCAGGGCAAACATGTTTTTCCTCTTGATTTTTCTATTAAAAATGGAAGGAATGAGAATATATAAATCCGGGATCAGACTAGAGAAAAGGGGCTTACAGGATGGTACAGGGATGAGACCCTCAGACTATAAGGAAACAGACTTCGATTTTTCCCTCTGCTTAGTCATCCTCCTCCTCTAGGCCTTAGCTTTCTCAACTGGGAAATGAAGATATTAAAATGAGCTTCCTATGTAGTCTTTTCCAAAATAAAGAGCCACACTTAAAGAACTCAGCTTTTATTCCCGCAGTCACGCAGATACCTTATCTCTCTGCTCTGACGGTATTAGACTTCCAGGTTTCCTGGGACCCCAGATCTCTCCTGCATAAATTGGGGATGATGAAATAACTAGCTCCTTATGTATGTGTGGGGGTAAAGTAAACTGCTACATATGAAGTGCTTATCACAGGACCTGCTAGGTAATCTGTCAATCAATGCAGGTCATCCCAATTCTAGTGCAAAAAATGCTTATGTATCTTTTCTCCATCTTCACAGAAGAAAGTATAGGGACAGAAATTGTAAGTTTGCTGTCAACAAAACATTGGGATGAATTACCCATTAAGGTTTATCTTTAAGAGTTTTTAAAGTGCATAATATTCATCTTTCTATTATGGTTGTTTCCTAGATATTGACTGTTCATAATATCCTAGGGAGTGTATAAAACATGTCTATCTCACAGGCCTGCTTCAGGAGCTTCCTCTCTAATAGAAATGGTAGTTTGCATTTATTCAGCTCTTACTGTCTGCCAGGCACTGTTCTAAGAACTTCATGTGCACGAGCTCATTTAACCCTCATGGAAACCCTAATATGTAGGTATTGTTACTATAATAAGCCTATAGATGAGGAACTTTGGCATTGATAGGTTGAATAACTTAGCTGAGTTCATACAGCTAACGGATGACAGGACCAGTATACAAACCCCATTTGTCACATTCTAGATTATGCTCATAACTCTCATGCTCTGACTCTCACATACCCACTCACTCACACAATATCAATATTATGGCAAATACTGATTTCAAATTTTGTCCTTTCTTAAATCACTGGGATTATTTGGATGAGACATTCATGGTAGTCGTTTGCATGCTCTCAGTAGACAAATGCTTAAGATTGGGCACAAAAATAAAAAGTAACCTGTTTCATGCATTGGATTTATCTTTTGAATAAGACACAGCAAAGCTTTCATCCAGAGAGAGATATTCAGGTAAGGGTTTTGGCCCTTGCTTCATTTTCATTGGAATTTATTTCCAGATTTTCTAATTTGCCCAACTCACTAGGGTAGACTGAAGTGTCAAGTTATTGCCAAAAGGTTTTCCAAAAGAAATTGTTTATGAAGAGAAATCTTGAAGAGTTTGGGAAATTGCCTGGTGATCTGAAAGGAGGCTGTTCGCAATGGTAGCATGAAAGAACAAAATAGAATCTTCAAATGTGCAATTTTCTGAAAAGTTGTTTCATAAATCTTACCTCTCCATGAAATTTGAAATCTATGTTTAGCAAGAACCAGAAGTCTGGTGGCACTAAACAACCCCAAATATCAAAGCATGAGAGGTTATATTTGTAGCCTACTTTTAAAAACAAATTCACATGGCTTTGCATGAGATTTGCAGTGGTTTTTATGGAGTAGCATTAGCTATATAATTTGTCAGCGTTAGTCCCTCATCCATATGTGTAGACAAGGTGCTTTTTAGTTGAAAGCCCTGGACAGACAAAATAGTTAGAGAAAAATGCTTAAAGAACTGGATTTGACAGGAATATATAAGACAAGGATGCTTTGTCATTAAAGTGTCATAAGAATTATGCAATTTTATAATAGGAGTTGTTAATATAATCACCACAAAGAAGAAACTGTATATACTCATTACCTCATTAAATTGTCCTTTTGGTGTTTCAGTGCTATTAAGAATTATTCAACATTCAAAGATATAGAAGGAAACAAAATGTTGCCTTGAAACAACTACCTCTGTGAATATTCATCTGAAAAGATGTCTAATAATGAAATATGAAATAATGCATAGGAAAAGGAGAAAAAAATTTGCTTCTTGGCATTGAGATAAATGTTTGATTTTTCTGCTTCTTGATATTTTTCTCTCTCTCTACTTTCTAACTTAATTATGTATTATTTTCTGTTGGCCTAAAAACATAAGCAGAAAATATTATTACATTAACCTTTAAAGGCACTAATCCATTAAACATTTATTCAGTGCATTCATTAGGCCAGTATCATACTATACTAATATTTAAAAGATAAATATGACCCAGCCTCCTCTGTCGAGTAATTTTAGCAATCTGAGAATGAAACAAAATGCAAGCAATTATGGACATTAGAGCTGAGCAGTTACAATTTTGCAAGGATTGTGACACACAGGAGAAGTAAAAGAAGGAATGGTTAACATCATAGGGTGATATGGCCAAGAAAGACGTCGATGGAAAAAATAGTGCTTGAACTAGTTTTAAAAGATGAGCTCTTAATTTCTAACTCACTCAGGGAAATTGATAGTATAAATACTTACTATGAACCCTAAAATAAAATATAAATCACGAGGAATTTGATTTATACATCTAATAGTAGAGATCTGTATACTTCAGCAATTCTTCTGTCAATATACATTTATTTTTGCCCTAGTACTTTATATTTTGTCCTGTCTTTCTATCAATAAAATGAAATCATGGTATTTACCTAAACTGTCATGTAGGACCATTGAGTGGAAAGAGATTGTGAAAAGGAAATGATGATCATGAAAACAACGTTTTCCTTAAGAAGGAAGGCAGACAATAGAAGGCTCTTGAGTACCCTTGCATTATCAAAATAGTATTCAAAAATGCATTCACGTGTCAACAGTAGTTCAAATTCAGATATTTGCATATATTCAGAGTTATATGGTGCTGAAAATTTAATTCTAGCATGGAGGCTTCTTGTCAGGTCTCTACAGAAAGATATGTTGAAACATTATAACCTGACAAGTGTTGAGCTGTTTGCCATTATTGAAAGTGCATTATCTTTGCAAATCACTCCCTCTCCTTTCTTTCATTTTGTCAGTCCCTCCAACCTTCCTTTCTGTTTTTTTCCTCTCTCCTCTCTGCCTCCCATTCTCCCTCTTTTCCTTCCATCCTTTCTTCCTCTCTTCTCTTTCACTCTTACCAAACTTGATCAAGTCTCTCCATGAGCCGGGCACTGAATTAGGATCTAAGGATGGTTCTCCTGAGGTGATTTTGATGTGTTCTCTTGCATTTAACCATTGCCTTTGCTACACGGCTACACTATAAGGGCAGATAATTATAATAATTTGCACCTCATATTTAGAAGTTTTGGGTTCTGCCCCTCTACCTATTTAGCTGATCTCTCCTACCTCAGTGATGTGCTTTCATATGCTGTTTCCAGTGCAAAATGATCTTTCCCTCCTGGTGCACTTGGGAAATTCTACTGAATACAAGTAAAGCCACTGTCCCCTTGAGTCTTCCCTGTCCCACCCAAACAGAGATAATTTTTAACCTAGTTATATCAGATAGCACTTTGTACACACTACAAAGTGTGTGTACCTACCTCTACAACAAAATGAAAGAAAATAAAAGTTACTTTTTCTTAACATTCAAACATGCATTCTCAGGCTATATTTTATCTCTTAGTGAAATCCATAAGATTGGTAAGAAATTATTAAATTTAAAAACTGGGGACCACTCATAACTGCTGCTCAGTAACTGACACCTGGTTAGTGTAAGCCTCAATAATAATTTCATCTTGGAGAAATTTATAAATGTGTCAGTGATAAAAATAAATTTCCTTTCTTATACATTTTCCCTCTCCATAATATATTTATTAATATCTATCAAAATATACATACATTTGTCAATATTTTCTACAAAATTACATTTCAAATTATTTGAAGAGCAAGGTTTTGTTCATAGCAAATCATTTTTTTCATTTATCAGGGATTTATTGATCAGTCCATTTATGCTAGAATGAAATGCTAGTGATCAAAGATTAATAATGTCCACTCTCATTGAAGATCTCACATTCTAGTGGGGTATGGACAGGAACAAGGAATAAATATACCTATAAAAATAACTTCAATATTATGTAGTGTGTACAAAGTGCTATCTGATATAACTAGGTTAAAAATTATCTCTGTTTGGGTGGGACAGGGAAGACTCAAGGGGACAGTGGCTTTACTTGTATTCAGTAGAATTTCCCAAGTGCACCAGGAGGGAAAGATCATTTAGCACTGGGAACAGCATATGAAAGCACATCACTGAGGTAGGAGAGATCACCTGTCACTTGGGGAGCTCAAGACAGCTTGGAAAGTGGGTAAAGAGTACATGATGGGTTGGAGAGGTACAGTAGCTAGAGCCAGTCTTGTGGGACTTAAACAACAATATGTCTTTGAAGAGTTGATGAAAGGGGGGATAATACCAGATTTGTTATCCAAAAACAGATCACTTAGAAAGGCTGCATGTAATAAATATTGGAGGAAGCAGGCAGGGCAATGGTGACTCAGTAGCAGAATTCTAGCCTGCCATGCTGGAGACCTGGGTTAGATTCCAGGTATCTGCTAATAATAACAATAATAATAATAATAATAATAGTAATAAAATTGGAGGGAGGGTGGTGGTTGAGAAGTGGCAAGGGCAGCTGAGAGAAAAGTTAGAGGGCTATTTCGGTATCTTGGTAAGAAATAAGAAAGACAGAGGAAGAATTAGACAAGGGCTAGACTTCAGGCAGGATTCAATGTATGATTGGATGTGGAGGAAAGAGAGAGAAAGTCAAGTGTGACCTCTAGTTTTCACAGAATACATTATCATAGAATGTGCTTGGGAATCATCTAGATTGGTACTTCTTAAACATTAGGGTTTATATGAATCACTTTGGAGATCCGATTAAAATGCAGAACTTGATTTAGAATTCAGCAGTGGTGATTTAGAAGTATACAGACCACAAATTGAGTAGAAAGAACCATGAAATCCAATTGAGAGTGGGTGGAACCAAATGAAGGATTGATTTGCATGGACAACATGAAGCAGGCAGAACTGAAGTACGAAGAAAAAAGAGAATAGTTTTGCAAACGAAGTGAGAATGAGGATTGCCCAAACATGCATGTGTGTCTCACAAAGAAAAAAAGTGGTTTAATAGTTCTCACCATCAAGAGTTAATTAACAGAAAACAGGTATTTAAAATTAACCACTTTAAATGGGGACTAAAATTTCTTAGAAATGAAGAAAAATTGTAGTTGAATTTTTATCTTGACAAATAAACGTAAAATAAAATGGCTATGAGGATATAATCGTAATTATGCATTAACTTTTAGCATGAAGAAAGGATACATGAAATATTTTGTATGTGTTTATGCGATTTTTTTAAAAATTGCATTATTTGGTTCCATAGCACAATCATGAAAGGTGTTATTTTTGCAAAACTCTTTAAGGACTTCCTTAATTTTTCAGCACTTTTGATATTCAAATCATTCTCTTTTGAAGAGCTCATGCCATAAATTCTCTCCTGAATTGTTTTAGCAATTCCTTTAGGATATAAATCTGCCTTGCATTTGATTAGAACAATTCTCTCACAATATTTCCATCAATTTCATGAAATTCTGTGTCCTTTGCATAATTTTGATTAACTTTATATTTGCATTGACTATCAGTAGATAATTACAATATCCAAAATCCAGTGTCTAAAGATAGATGCTACTGTTGGGTAGGTAGATATTTTAGTAGGATTTAGAGAGGATTGTTTAAATAAGTAACCATATAATCAACACATATTTGTGAGTTTTCATGACTTTGCTGCTTTGTGTTCCTACCTAATGACAGGACTTGTGTAACACTTATCTGGATAACCATGATTCAGGGTTTGCTAGAGGCCTAGACAGAGTCGGCAATCACTTGCATACTTTGATTTGGAGATGGGGTAGCAAAGGGCAAGAAAGATAATGCTTTCATAGAATTCACTCATTTTTGAGAAGGATTCTATTAACTATCTGTAGGCATGCGAATGCAGTGTGTTCTCAGCAGCTCTGAAATGCATTAGTTTGATTTGATTACACTCTCATCTAGCAGGGAGAGGATGAACAAGAAGGCTCTGGAGTTCCAGCTGCTGCCTGGAAGTTCCAAGTATTAGAGTCTCAGGGAAGGCTTCAGGTGTTCAGAAACTTCTGTGAACACACTGAATACCCAGAAGGTAGAGACCAAAGGGAAAAATTGAAAAGTTGTTAACTGAGAGTTGAGCAAAAACAAAACTATACGAATGTGACAGTGGAGGGGAGGTCATCATACCAGATTCTCATCCTAATACTTCCTTTAAAAGTCAGCAGCATAGCATGCCTCAGTTTCCTTTTTGGCTCCAACATTCTTTGTCTCTCTTTGTACAGTGTCAAGTACAGGGACTTTGAAATCACCCAGACTTGAGTTGGATTCTCAGTTTCAGTTCTGCCACTTGCTGTGTGATCTTGAGTGAGTTCACTACTTTTCCGAACCACATTTTACTAAATTTTAGATTAAGCATTATATCTACTGACATAAAACATCTGACAAAGAACACCGGGGACATACCTATAGTCCAACAAAATTAAGTTTTTTAACTTGCTGAATCAAGGAAGACTGCACACCAGAAAAATTGTGGCGAGTCTTAAAACGAAAGGGAGAGACAAGATTATAATAGGATCTGGGGGAGGGTAGAGTTTAGATAAAATTAAATAAAGCAGAAATTTAATAATTCAAAGAAAAGCAAGTCCCCGTGTAAAGGGTTTACCATCAGGCCTGAGTTGAGAAGTGGGCTCGGGATTCTGTTTCCTTGGAAACTACAAAATAAAAGATAAATGTTGAATATTGTGTCTGAAAAACTCTTATCTGAAGCTTTGCACCTGGGTTGGAAATTGAGGCTGCTTCTCAGTGTCAAAGTGATTCAAATCTTCCAGGCAAGACTGGGCTATTTCATTTTCACTGATTTGATTTCAAACAGCAAAGTTTCTGATAGCCTATGATTTTAGGGAAGACGATGGCTTGGCAACTCATCCCTCAGTAAAATAGCAAATGCTGCTTTGAAGGTTGGCACTATTTCATAGGCTTGTAAGAATAAAATGAGACAAAATGCATAGGAAGTGCTGAGAGCAATGACTGTCCTACAGTAAGCCATTATCATTATTATTGCCATAACTACTAATCCTCCTTAGTTTTCCTTTCACAAATAAACCTCCCTGTAATAAGATTAGCTGCAGAGTTAAGGTATCCAGTCTTCAGTCAAAGAATATCACGATTTTGAAAGCCTAACTGGCCAATAGATGGATGGATTCCACTGTGTTGACCTTAGGTGTACTTTGCTTTGAATGGTGAGCTATACGTAGCAAAATCACCAGCCACATTTGAAAATACATATTTCCTGGACCCACTTCCCCGGGAATGCTATTCAATAAGTTTTGAGTTGAAAATGTATCTGTACTTTTCAAAAGTTTCTCAAGTGATTTTGATGGGACACATATTTCAGAAAAACTGATGGAACTGAATGAGCTTTGAGAAGCATCACAATGTATATGTTATTCCAGAATAGTTAGGAATAAAGGTTAAGAAAGTTAAATAATATTTCTCAAAGATCATCTGTCCCGTATTTCACTCAATAAGGGAATTCCTCTGGCAATGTCTCTGATACACTGATTTGCTTTCAATTTGAATACTTTATTGTAAAATCAACCTTATGCAACTAGATGATTTGATATTAAAACATTTCCAATCATAAGTCCTTTTCCCACTCGTATTCTACTCCTTATCTTGTTCTGCCTTCTGTGTACCAACCAAGGGGTCCACTTTTCTCTTGTTATATAATGATTCTTCAAACTTCTAAGCTTGTCTATTTCCAGGAGGAATATGCCCAGACTTCTTGAACATTCCTCGTAGGACATTCTTTCAGGGCCTCTTAAAAATGATTACTCTTATCTGGACACACTCTTTTTGGCCAATATCACTATGCTCAGAAGAGAATAAAATGCTACAGATATGATCTGCTCAGCTTAGAGAAAAGTAATGAAGGTCATCCATAAAAATGTTGATGCGTTCCTTTTCTTTGCAAGATTAGTGAAAATTATTACAATTTAAATATATTATTCATTCCCTAAAGAATCCTGTTTATAACTGACATAAACATTTTCCATTATAACTCAATAACTTCTGTCAGTCAAAGTCAAATCTGGTATGGAGAACAGAACATGGTAATTTTGCACTTATGATAATATATATCTGAGTAATGAATCGTATTAAAATTTTCACATCAGTACACATGATACAAGAATTTAAGATATTTTTTATTTTTTAATTCCCGTAAATTTTCCCAAATAGGGACTAGCATCTACAAACGGATTTTGGTTTCATTTTTGGATCTCCAGGCAACTTGGTACTCCAGAAATGGTCTTAGACTCTGTGGGAAGAATGCCTTAAATGCCAGCAGTACCTCTTCTTTTCTGCTTAGGGCCTTTGAATTTTCTTTTCAAATTCAACCCTGCTCTTTTTTCCCTCACTCTCCTAAAAAACTGAAACATATTGAATTAGCTCATACTCAATTAATTAATTGGGGAATGATGTCATATAATGTGAATTTACATTGGTTCATACACATTTTTTCCAGATCATTAATATTTTGTATCAAAAGTAATAGAAGATGGCTGCAAAGTATGTTAACAAAGCTGAATGCAGCAAGCTGCAGAGCTATATAGTATTTACATGATGCTAATTCATCTCACATTCTTTTTCTTGATTTGACCATGTGCTTTGTTTACTATGCTTGTATTAATCTGTGATGTTTGTGCCTTTTGCTCTCATTTCTGTAGTTCAGCAGCTGCAATCTATCCTTTCAACCCCTTCCAACAAACTACCTTTATCTTTTAGTGAACATGAAAATTGTAAGTTTAGTGAATATTTCTTATTTATTAGAACTTTAAGATTTTTGAAACTATGCTAATATGCTAATTCAGTTATTATTTTTGTTAGTTTTCTGACCGAATTGCATAGGTGTGGGTGGTCTGACGTAACCCATTTTTTTCCCATAACCCTTTTTTTTTTTTTTTATATATGCTATATGACCGGGTCACATTCCATTTTTTTTTCCATGTGATTATCCTGTTATTTAAGCACCATTTGTTGAATTTCTGTTTATTTTTTGTGTGTATTTGTTTGCTTGTTTGTTTGTTCTGGGAATTGAACCCGGGTCTCCCGCATGGCAGGCGAGAATTCTACCACTGAACTATGCTTGCATTCCCAACCTCCTTGTTGTCAATGCATGGATTTTGGAGAACATAATGTTACCTTCAGGAATGCATATCTGGCATTATATTTGCAGGTTGGCAGGACTCTTCCAACCAGTGCTGGCTGAGAGACAGTGCAATGGAAAGGGGTTGTGGGGACGGGGTTCACTGAGCCCCAAAGCCTACACCTACCTACTTCTTAAAAATTGGAGTCCGCCCTCAACATTGGGGTTCATATGCTTCATTGAATGTGAAAAATTAATGGCTGAAGAGATGGAAACTTTTTTTTTCCCTATTCAGGACTTTAAAGGTGGGTACCGTCGCACATGTACTTCTACACCACCACAGAGAAAGCCTGTCCCATAAAAAAACAAGTTCTCAGGATTCTTCTTTTCTTCCACCCACCCCAATGACTGCCAGCCCATTCCATTCCATTTTTTCCAGTATCATTTTGCTTTACCTTCACCCTTTGGTTCCAATTTCTTGGCTCATATCCCCATATTTTATCTGTATCTGCCCTCTCCACATGTGGAATTCACTTTTTTTCCCCTCAGGCATTCACACCATGTACTTTCTGAGTGGTTTCTAGTTTATTTCTCTCCTTCTTCAGTCCCAGTCCCGTTAAAGGACCCTCAACCTGGCTGCTTTCTCAGTAGTGTCTGGTTGGATCAATCCTTAAGAATTAGTTGGTTTAGAAAAACTCAGTCATGGGAGCATATAATGACATTTTATTTTATCCTAGAGGCTTAGTCTCAAAGTCACTATTACTGTTCTAATAAGGTAATGCCTTTTCAATCTTTATATCTGAAAAAGCAACATATTTATTAACATAAGCTGAAAGTGGAATTTCATTCTATCCTTCAGACCCCTAGGTCTTTGCTTCTTCTTTTATAATGTTTTATAATGTTATTTGATATTCTGGTATATTCTTTAAGTGTGTAATATTCCCTTACACGTGGGAGGGCATCAGCATAGGAGGTATAGGCATATTACTTCCTTCAAATGAATGACAAATCATTCAAGAGAGTTTTGTGCCATTGTACCATATAAAGCTTCTTACTCTGAAATCATTAGTATTCATCCAGCAAATGCAACACTTCCATAATGACACAGCCTGGACAAATCCTGGGAGACACTGGCTGTGGTGTCATCAGTCCAGGGCTTGTAATGCCCACGAAAGATGCCGAGTTCATATTCAGGAACTATTAGTGCAAAACCAGGAAACGTTGTGACATTTTACTCTACCAGATTTGCTTTATAAAGGAGTTTTTATTCAAGTCTTTAATAATTCATGCAACATTTCCAGTTGGTTGAATGTTCGTTTGATTTGGCCAGAATCTTTTTCAAAGAGATAGTTCAGTGATTTGCCATTATATGCAACAAAGCTGTTTGCATTTTCAATTGTACAGAAAAGAGAAAATAGCAATCATATTTCATCAACTGAAGGAATCCATCAATATGTAGGGCACTAATGATGATTCATTTGTATATTAAAAATATAACCAGATGAAATAGCATGTCTCTAATCTCAAGAAAGTTGTTTCTTTAGCGAAATGTATTTAAAGAAACACTATTTATGTTTGGTAAATATAATTGAAGATGATACAATTATTTCTACTTTATGAACCTAATTGCTCTGCTGGAAGTAGGAATTCAAGTACTTTTATCTTAGTAAATAAAATCATTGATTTGGATTAAAATGCATTCTTGTCCTGGTATTAAATTGAATAAAGCTTCTTTAAATATATCCATTCTATTCTGTTTTACCAAAATAAAATGCTTTTGGTATCATTGTTCAAAAGCCATGATTTTCATGTTGAATCAATAAATAATAATATTTAAAAATACATAATGCAACATCTTTTTTAGCTTGCAGTGATTAGTACTTTAATTTAGATATTGGCTTTATAAAACATTAAGTGGTTTGTTAAATGTCATAGTACATTAGAAATGCAGTCTGCATTTTAAAATCTGGTAAATGTTAATTTAAATAATAGCTGGAAAAAACATGGAAAATTAAAGAACATTTAATGGCATTTAACCTAAACTCAGCATATTATGCAAATAACCATCCATCCATTCAGATTAATGTTTATATATATGCATTCTGCATATAAAGTTTTACAAGTTAGGTAATATGCAATGATCACTTATTTATTCAAATATTTGAAGTTTTTCATAAATGATTAGCATGGCAGTACTAGTATGCATCTTTGCTAATTTCAAGTGGATTTTGTAAACACAACACTGAGAGAATTACTTTAGAGATAGACAGAGCAAATAGGGTGAGCAAGTGCAAAGAAGGGCAAAGGTGGGAAATGTAGGAAGAGGAACAGAGGGAAGGTTTGCTCTGCATGTCAAAAGGAGAAAATGTCAGGCATAGACAGTGTCACGTGTAGAGAAAAGGGATAGAAAAATGATTATCATGAATTATTCAACCAGACTGTAAAAGTCACCCATGTCTTTGGCTTGGTCTTCAATGGGTTTGTAGAGCCAGAAGTCTATGGCCACAGAATAAGGAACAGGTTGGAGCATCAAAATATAAGCAAGAAAATAAAAGTCTTTTTTACACCATGAAGGGGCTGAAGCAAACAGTTAGATGATGTTAAATTATGTATGGGAATATTCTTTTATGATTTATTTTTGAATTGTGGAAAATACACATAACATAAAAATCATTTTACCTATCTTTAACTGAACAAGTCTGTGATATTAAATACATTGACAATATTATGTAACTTTCACCACTATTTCCAGAATGTTTTCATCATCCTACACAGAAACTAATACCCATTAAGAAGCAACTCTCCATTCCCCCTTTCCCTCATCTCTACTAACCACTATTCTTCTTTCTGCTTCTACCAATTTGATTATTCTAAGTATTTCATATAAGAAATCATGCAATATTTGTCCATTTGTGTTTGGCTGATTTCAGTTATTTCAACATACTGTCTTAAAGTTTCATCCATGTTGTAGCATGTAACAATGCTTCATTTCCTTCTATGGGTGAACATCATTGAATGGGTAGACCATATTTTGTTTATCCATTCTTCTGTTGATGGACACTTAGGTGAATCCCAACTTTTGGTTACAGTGAATAATGTTGTGATGGACATTGTTGTACAAATATCTCCCTGAGACTTTGCTTTCAATTATTTTGGGTAAACATCTAGAAGTGGAATTGCCAGGTCATGTGGTAATTCTACATTTCACTTTCTGAGGAATCACAAAACTGTTTCCTACAGCTGATGCACCATTTTACACTCCCACCAACAATGTTCTAACATTCCTACTTCTCCGCCTCCTCAGCAACCCATTTTCTGTTTGTCTATTATAATAACCATCCTTATGGGTATCAAGTAGTATCTCATGTAGTTTTTATTTGCATTTTTCTAATGGCTAAGAATGTTGAATATCTTTTCATATGCTTATTGGTTATTTGTATACCTTCTTTGGAGAAATGTCTATTCAAATCTCTGGCCCTTTTTTTAATTGGGCTGTGTGTCATTTTATCATTGAGTTGTAGGAGCTCTATATTCTGGATAGTAAACCCTAATCAGATTAGGTTTCCAAATATTTTCTCCCTTCCTGTATATTGTATATTCATTTTCTTGGATAACTTACTTTGAGGCACACAAATTTTCATGATAAAGTCCAATTTATCTAATTTTTCTTTTGTTGCTTGTGCTTGTGGTATAAAATCTAAGAATCTATTAGACAGTGCAACGGTGGCTCAGTGGCAGAATTCTCACCTGCCATGTCAGAGACTCGGGTTCGAGTCCCAGAGACTGCCCATGCGAAAAAAAAATCTAAGAAACTATTGTCACATACAAGTTCTGAAGGTAGTTCACTATGTTTTCTTATAAAAAGTTTTATAGTATTGGCTCTTATATTTAGGTCACTGATCCATTTGGAATTTATGTACATGGTGAGAGGTGGAGGTCCAAATTCATCTTTCCCATGTGAATTTCCAGTTGTTCCAGCACCATTTGTTGAAGAGACTATTCTTTCCCCATTGAATGGACTTGGAGTCATTATTTTGATAAATATAAAGTTCTAAAATTCAAAAATTTTCAACAAACTTTGTACCCTATGTTTCATTTAGCTGTTATATGTATATATCTGTTTGAAGTTTAAGTGCTATACTTTTACTTAGGTAGATTTATTTTTAAAAATGAAAGTTACAGCATATGTTTCACCTTTTAAAAACAGTGTCTTCAGAGCTATTTATCTCTTTTTCCTGGGAAGATCTCACTTATTTTAGTTCAATCTTATTTTACTCAGAAGTTAGACTTTCAAAGTTAAATGATGAACAGTAATTATTCTGCAACGAAGCCTCAACTTGGCAGCAACAAACTAGGCAGCATGGAATGGGGATAAAAATGTTGTAGCTGATTACTGAATTTTAGTAATGGAGATTGAAATTTTGGTACTTTTGAGAAGTCAAAGCTTGGTTCTCTCATCTTTGCTTTTGTGTCAATTCTACTGCAGATTCTCCTACTTAATGAATACAATATAAAACAATAAATCCAAAAAAAAAGTAAAATACATTGATTCTCAGATTCTTTTTCAAGAAGGCTAATTTTAATTAGGGGCAAATGGTACTAAGACACATTAAAAGGCTGATATCACCTGAAAAGTTATTCTTAAAAATTTTGGATTATATGATTTAGATTTTCACAAACTAATAGAATTACTAAAATAATATCATTTCTCAAACAGTTACTATGAAATATAGTTCTTTAGTATAGTGTTAATATGCTAAAGGTTTAGTTACCTAGGCTGCTCCAGCAAACACCATGAAATGATTCAGCTGAAACCATGGGGATTTATTCACTTACAATTTTAAGACAGGGAAAATATTCAAATCAAGACATCATCAAGATGACGCATTTTTCCTGAAGATTGGCTGCCAATAATCCTTGGCTCCTCTGTCATATGACAAAGCACATGGCTGCCTCTGCTGGTTTCTGCCTTCTCTTCTGGGCTTCATTGCCTTCAGCTTCTTGCTCTGTGGCTTTCTCTCTCCATCGGCATTCATTCTGTTTATAAAGGACTCCAGTAAGAGGATTAAGGACCCATCCTGAATGAGATGGGTCATACCTTAATTGAAGTAGCCTTATTAACAGGACCACTTACAATGGGTTCACATGTATGGGAGTGGATAAAATTTAAGAAAATGTTTTTCTGGGATACGCACATCTTCCAATATAGGATAAATTTGAAGCAAGACTGAGTGATTTCATGGAATGTGGTAATAAAAATATGAGCAAAAGAAAAGTCCCTGTGTCCTTTTACTTCTACCGTATGTTTCCCTTCCATTGCTCTTCTTTCTTTGAACATGGATTCTTTCATGTAAATGTGAGCAAAACATATCCCCTTTCAAGAAAATCCCTGAGACAAAATAATATCGAATTTCTGCTGCTTTTACACATCATAATAATCTCATATGGACAAAATTGCCTCGATACATAAAGATTAGGATTGTAAAATAACAGGTTAATAAAAATGCTAGCATTTGTTTTTAAAAGAAAAATATATAAATCTTATACTAAAATAAGCCATTGTTAGAAGTTATATCCTGTACCACAATAACGTATTTTAATGATGAATATTAATTGGAAATTTTCCAAAATTTTTGCCTATTTATATTTATGTCAAAAGGATCACTTCCTAGAAGCAATTGTGCACAAACACAAGCACACACACATGCACAGAAGTAGCGCATAATAATTTTCTAGCCTCTTACACTCCAAAAAGCAAATCTATGACAGACCAGACAAAAGCTAGGAGTGTTCAAATCACAGCTTTTAAAGTCCTCTCTTATTTAATCCTCAAAGTAATCCCGTGAAGTCTAAATGATTCCACCCTAAAGAAAAGGAGAAGACCTCAGAGTGATTATGATTTTTCCTTGGTCATGAAGAATAAATGACAGCTAGATCTGGGTTTGAATTAAATTCTTCTGATTCTTAATTCATTTTTATTCCATAGTAAGATGAAAATGGTTGAATTTCAGATATCTGTAACCAAATGTCCTGGGTTCAAATCCTGTTTCTACCATTCACTAGCTGTCTTAGTTTGCTAAAGCTGCCAAAATGCAATATACCAGAAATGGAGCAGCTTTTCAAAAGAGAATTTATTAAGTTGAACTTTTACAATCCTACGACCATTAACATGTCCAAACTAAGGCATCCAGAGAAAGATACCTTGATTCAAGAAGGGCCAATGAGTCCAGAACACCTCTGTCAGCTCAGAAAGCACATGGCAACATCTACTAGCTTTCTCTTCTGGCTTCTCATTTCATAAGGATTCCCCGGGGGTGTTTTCCTTCTGCATCTCCAAAGGGCTCTGGCTGAATGGGCTCTGAAGCTTTCTCCAAAATGTTCCCCTTGTAAAGTAAAGGACCCTAGTAAGTAACCCACCTTGGCTAGGTGGAGACACATCTCCATGGAAACCACCTAATCAAAAGGTACCACTCACAGACAATTGGGTGGGTCATATCTCCATGGAAACAACCTAATCAAAAAGATCCCACCCAGTAAAATTGAATGAAAATGAAAGAATATAACTTCTCTAGGGCACACAAGAGTTTCAAACTGGCACACTATCTTATCAACTCATAGTTAATCTTTTTCAGTTTTCCTTAATGGAGAATGGGGAAAATAATGATACTCAGAGTTATTACTTGGGTTACATAAACTTTTACTTGGTCAACATTTATATTTTGTCAGCTCAATTATTCACCAATAAATATTGACTATTATTATTATTCCCAAGTAATGACATTTTATTTATGAAATTAAGTTATTTCCAACTTCACAATCTAGCTGAGAAATATCTTGACTTTTAAACTGTAATAAGCCTTTAGTTTTTCATTTTTTTCACTCATCTACGTTGATTAATATATATAGGTTTGTTCTGAAAGCAGAAGTAATCACAATACTTTTGCAGTCCTTTAATCTATAAATTGGGGGAAAAGATTCAAGATTTAGAATTTCTTTCAGATTAATATTGTGGTTTTTAAAGTTGTCTTCTCTACTGCTTGTGTAGAATAATATTTTCGAAAGTTAATTGTGTTTGAAGTGTTTTATCATAAGATCATGAATAGACAAGTGTTGGAATAGCCCGGAGGGAAATCACAAGAAACTCCAATAAATATTTGTGGAATTAAACGCTGCTCCACAACTGATTTACTATATTACATTAGCTGTACAGCTACCACTATCCATTTGTGTGATGGAACATCTGAAACATCTACTAGTCATTCTTTTCTATGTCTAACAGTTACAGCTATTATGATGGACAATTTCTTTCTTGTGTCTCTACTTTATAAAAAAAATCTCAAAAATGTAATAAAATGATGTAACATGTAACAAATGCTGAGCATCTGTCAAATGCCAGACTCTGTGTTAGGAAGGAGTATGATCGTTGCAGAAATTGCGGCAAGTGTTACGTTATTTTACAATGAGGAATTTGAGGCTCAGTGATATTAAGTGCCTCCCCCCAGCTCACATGGAAATGTAGTATTCTACCTCCAATGTAAAATCCCTTCTCATGTTGAGATACCGTATGAGATAATAAATAGGACAAGAAGAAGAAAATTTTTCACAAGTCAAAATTTAAAAAGGAATCTCATCTCACCTGCCCTAACTTCCTATGCAGTTCTAGCTGACAGGCCAGCCTGTAAACTTTTCCATTTTGTTTTGAGTAATGGACATTACACTGAAAGCTACTGAAGAATTTTAAATCTCAATGTCTTTGATTTGTGGATTAGATTATCTGCATCACAATGACAGTGAATCCCCTCATGATTAATGATTTCATTAAGTAGAATTATTCTTAACCACATAGTCCTAAGTGAAATCCTTTTAAAGAAATTCATTTATGAAAAAAGTAATTAAATTCTGTATTAATGAAGAAAAATGGAACGATTCTGTATACACCAGCATGTTTAAATTCATAATCTTTTCCAGACTGGGAGGAAAAGTACTGATATGGTAGTTAGTGAACAGTATGAAAAAGCAATTAAAATACGTATTCTAGGACACAGAAGAGTTGAATGAAAAAAGTGTATGCAAAAAGTGGCACTTTATAGTTCCTGTATGGAATTCTATAAAACAGTACTATTTCAAATATTTTATCCAATCTGTCATCAGACCATTTGTCTCCACTTTGAAGTCATTGCAGGGGCCAAAAAAAAAAAAAAATTAAATGTATTTGAATTGGAAACTAGTATCAGTTCTTATACCAAATGTTTTAGCTTGCTAGCTGCCAGGATACAATATACCAGAAACAGAAGAGCTTTTAAAAAGGGGAATTTATTAAGTTGCAAGTTTACAGCTCTAAAGCTGTGAGAAGGTCTAAATTAAAGCTATGTGAGAATGTCTAAATTAAGTCTATAAAAATGTCCAAATTAAGGGACCAATAAGAGGTTGCCTTCACTCAAGGAAGGCTGATGAAGTTCAGGGTTTCTCTCTCAACTGGAAGGGCACAAGGTGAACATGGTGATGTCTGCTAGCTTTCTCTCCAGGCTTCTTGTTTCTTGAAGCTCCCCTGGGGGTGTTTTCCTTCATCATCTCCATAGGTCTCTGGCCACTTGGGCTCTTGTGATTCTCGTGGCTTTACAGTGGCTCTCAAACTTCCTCCAAAATGTTTCCTCTTTTAAAGGACTCCAGTAAACTAATCAAGACCCACCTGGAATAGGTGGAGACACGTCTCCATTTAATCAAGGTTAATACCACAACTGGGTGAGTCACATATCTGGGGAGATAATCTAATCGTGTTCTCAACCTATAGTGCTGAGTAGGGATTAAAAAGAACATTGCCTCCCAAAATGGATCAGGATTAAAACACAGCCTTTCTAGGGTACATAATCCTCTCAAGCCCGCACACCAAACTTCTAATCATCTAGCCAGAATGGCCTTGCCAATTTGAAACATCTACAAGGAAAGACTTCAACACCATCATATAAATTATTGTCACAAGCTAGATTTTAGTTGAAAAGCAAAATGATTTAACTTTGCTTGAAAACAATTAGGGTAAAAGTGGGAAAATTATTTACATAAATGCCTGGTTTGCTCATACTAAAGGAAAATTTATCAGAATTCTCTAGCACATTCAGTTTTGCTCTCTTAATTTATTTACTGTACTTCAGATTAAAGGATTTCAGAAGTAATACAGAAGGTTGTAAATATTTAAAAGACTGTGCCTTAGATCAGTGATTCTTAAGATTCTCTCTCTTTAAAATTTATTTTCCCTTATACTTGAAATGAGGATTGAGATTGTTCATAAATATTCATTTCATGAATATCTTTCCACAACTCTGTTCCTACAGTGAAAGCCACCTGCTCTGAGCAGCCTTAGAGTGCAAAGCATATTAAAAGGAATTGGCAAATGCCAGACGGCTGTAGTGCCAACTGTTGGATGGGTTCTCAAGTTCCCTTTTCCAAATGAAACTCCTGAGGCACCTGGGCTATGAACAGTCTGAAAGAAACAATGGCTGCTGGACAACTACATTACAATATTCTCTCTAAAATGCTTTTACAAACGTACATTTACTAAAGCATTTAGATATCTTCTCAGATGAAGAGTGGCTAAAAAATAAATATCATTAAGAAATGCAGGGCAGTAAATTAAATAACTCCAATTCCTGTTTGGTTTGTGTTATGATATGAGTTTACCTTTGTCTAAAGCAAGACTAATTTTGGCATTAAAATTCCAAATTAAATATTATCATTCGTCTTTTCAGTTTTTTCATATCATCGTTCTACCTTAATTCTGTCTGTCAAAATATTTTAGAGACTGAATGGTTTGTCCTGAGGTTTCATTATAGGATGTAGCAAATCATTGAGTCAGATAATTGTGTTCATATTGCCTTGTGAATGACAGTGTCCTGAAGTGAAATGGATATAGCATATAAAACTGCCAGATCTAGATTCCAATCCTAGCTCTGTCACAGTACTTGGTATATGTCTTGCATTACAACTTCAGTTTCTCAATTGCAAAAAGGGAAAAAAAATACTGATGCAATTTCTGAGAAGCAATTGCTAGGGAATGATCCTTCATTTAGCTGTTTTGAAGAACAAAGGAGGTTACATGTGAAAGTTCTTTGTAAAGAATGGAATAGCATATGAAGGTTAGTCATTAAATATAATAATTGCAATATTTTATAACAATAAATTATACAAGCCAAGGTTATTTCTAATTTCTTGATAGTTTCAGCAGACTAAAGTTGAGCTAAAACCTTGAAAATTTCAACTCCTGCTCATTTAAGAAAACAAGAGTGACACCATTAGTACTCTTTGTAGAGGCTTTTGGGGAAAACTAGATTCTCATCTTCTTCTCAGTTTCTTCCTTATACCTGGACTTTCTGACACTAGTTATAGTGTCTTGTCTTCTATTTTGTAAGGTTGGAAGTCAGTGTATTTTGTCCTGATTGAAGATGTTCAGTTTTCATTGACACCATTATTACACGTTAGAAACCAGTTTATTAGAGCTGTATTTCCAAAACAGCAATAGCACAGACAAAAAAAAGTATCATAAGAAGTTAACTTTGCATATTTTAATGTTTGCATAGAAAATGTTGCATAATCATGTTGGCATATTAGAAGGAGAAGGGGATGATAAATAGGTAAAACTTATCCTGGGTTACAGTTTTCAGTCCTACTTTCAATATCAATCTTTTATTATTATTATTATTAAATGTCAAGCATAAATTGCGTGCATAGTATTTCTAAAAAGTAATTTTACTTGAAGTATTTTAAAATGAAGTAGTTGGTTAAATGGCATTTAAATATTTAGACTACTTTTTTCAGATATTATTTCTTTTTCAAATTTTTAACAACATACTTTTAACTAGAGCTTAGTTTAACTTTAAAATCATTGTAATAAAGTCTAATGACTATTCAGATTCAGCAATTACTGGATTAGTTCTCTTGATTTGATTATTATAAAACTGACTTAGGATACATATGGCAGCTGTTATTGTTTTAGATACAGCCCATGCATTGATAGGACTAAATGAGCATACCTTTGAAACACAGTGGGAATTTAAGCGCCTTCTTTAATGAACATCCCAAAGAAACCACAGCTGGGCACCAAAGCTGCCACAACCAAATCAAAACCATAGGCCTTTGGAAGTTGGCAACCCCTTGGACCAACCCCCCTCATAGCTTAGAAAGAGACATTCATCCGAGAAATCTAGGTTACAAATTTATTGAAAGATTGTTTATTCCAAATTTTCTGGGTCAGTGTTCACTTACTTTATTCTTGGGTATTGGGTGGCATGCAATGATGGGCAGCTTTCTTATACTAACCTCTGCCAGTATGTTATGCTATGGATCTCATCAGTGCCAGAGGGAAGCAGAATGTAAAATTACCATTTTGAGTTCACAAAGCACTTGAGCATTCATATGTAATGGGTCAACCCATTAACCTATGACATTAGAGGTAAGGTGACTTCTAAAGCTTATAAATTTATAGCCTGCATCAACTGCAGTCATGAAGAATCATGCCACCTGTAGCACTGCCCTTTAGCACTCACTTGAGGTAGTTGGTTTTACGCAGTAGCAAGGGTGGGACCATAGAGGCAAGACCTCAGCGTCACTCTGGACTCATGCCAGAAGTCATTACTTCAGAGCTAGCAGCATCCTTAGTAGCAATGTGTCTTCTGGGTCAATATTTCAAGCAATAGAAGTGGAATTTCAGGAAACAAGCTCATAACAGTAGCAGAAATCCTTACTATAGCATCTTAGAAAGCAAAGACAACCAGAGTTCCTTGAAACTGATTCAGGATTAGTTTTGGTGCACATTTGTCTGTGCACTTCAGGATCGGCTGCATCTCAGTTAACAGAGCAGTCACGGCACAGCATTAGCTGAAGGTGATCATAAATGTCAGCCAATCAGTAATCCTTATACTTTAGAGAAGTCACATGAGCTGTAAAATATATATGATCTAATCATATTTGTTGACATATTGACCAACAATTGTAAGATTTCCAAGGAATATCACTAAGGAAGAGAGGTCTGGAGAAGGGGTGATTTAGAATGAGCTGAGACAACCCCCTAGCTCTGAGGTTCTGACAAAGTTAAAGAAGAATCATGAAACTTCTTCATAGTACTTCCAGTAGCCTATGGTACCATTCTTTTGTAAGAACTAATGAGAATACTTTTTGTCTAAATGCATAAAGTATGGTCTAATGTCTATGCATTTATCAATTTTAATGTCAATATCAAGCTTTATGTGTGCTACTGACTACACGGCATCGTTTAGGTTGTCACCTCCCAAGTATTTTCATATTTCTCCCTATTCCTGATGATATCTGTATCTTGCAAAAATGAGAAACAATTCCTTAAAATAATAATCTTCTTTCAATTCAATATTTTAGCTGCTTTTCAATTATTTGATGTTGTGCTCTATATCATTTCATCTTCTCTCTGTAAAACATTTTGTTTGATATTTGTTAGATATCTTGTATGCCTATCCTGGATTTAATGAGCTTTTTTGCTTTTCGATGCAAGACATTGAGTCAAATTTCAAACCCCTTTTTTCCTATCTTTTATCATGACTAGAATATTACTAATTCACATAATAAAAGTGGGTTTATTTAGAAGCTGAGATTTAGCTCTGAATTGATTGAATGTCATTTTGATAAATACAATTCTGAATAGCAAGTAGTCAAATATATTCTCTTCTCTATTCAAAAATTTTTAATTTACGAAAGAGTAATGCAACAACTCTTTGGTCAGTGCATTTTCTAAATTTCTTAAATGTTTACAGAGTCAGCAGTTCCTTTTCTATGAATTTGTAGGAGGGATAAACACCTTAAAAGTAAAGTTCTTTTTAAATCACATCCTTATTTTAAGGAAGAATAGTATGTAGGGGATGAAAAACTCATGTTGTCCTTTTCCCCCTAAAATCTCGGATTATAAAAAGAGCAGCTGATACAATAAGCATTCAAATTTTTACTGTCAGAAACCCCATCTGTTTTTCTGTACTCTTGACTAAATATTTATCCTCATGTCTAACCTTCTGATGAAAAGATGTAGGGACTATAAACATTTTTTCACTTATAACAACTTTAGTCATGTACACCAATGAACTTTATACCACATAATATAGTATTCAATAGCTTTGTTTTATATGCAGTACATAGAAAGTTAGCCGTATAATATGTATAACATATTTACTTTAAGGTATAATTGAGTATAAGATGGAGGGTGCATGGGTGGTTCAGTGGTAGAATGCTCGCTTTACATGTGGGAGACCTGGGTTTGATGCCCGGACCATGCACCCAAAAAAAAAAAAGATATGATTGAATATAAGATGGAACATAAGATTAATAGCAGTGTTTGGGGGAGAATACCACATTAACCATAAATACTGATTGTAAAATAATCCAATTTTCAGAAATATTAAATGTAAAAAACTGTATGTAGGAATGAACAAAAATAGGAATACAGGTGGCCCTGGTTGCAGAGGCCGAGGAACTGAGGAGCAGAAAACTGGAGACTGGCATGGAGGTACGGAGTCTGTGGGAGTGCAGGGATGGGAGCCGGGACTAGGAAGTAAACCAGGCCACTTTCCTTGAATGCGCTATCCTCACCAGTGCAGCCCCATGACCAGGGACTCAGCCCACATCCTGGACCCCTGAACCACTCTCATTCTTTGCACTCCAAGATCCCACCAGCCCCCAGCACGCATACCTGCCCCACACCCCCACCCCAAGTGCAGTCCAACCCACCTCTCCTGCATGGCTCCTGAGAACTACCTCCCTGCTCCCTGTTTCTTGCAGGCTGTTGTCGGCATATAAAGGCTATGGAAGCTTACCTTCATACCCAGGCGACCCCCTTCCCTGCCCATAGGGTCGCACAGCCTCACCGCCCCCCCCAGCTCTGAGCATCAGTTTATGGTTCTCCTAGACCCACACATGTGCATGAACCCCCAATTATGTCCTTCAGCTCTGGGAATGACAGTTTACAGCAGCCCTAGAACAGGACATGTGCATGGCCCTCAGTCATACTACCCAGCTCTGAGAAAATGTTGACCTGCTCAGCCAGGTTACATCTGCCCCCAGCAAACAAAGGCATAGCACTGACCTGCTGCCATAGCTCTACACAAGCACACAGAGGGCCCCATGCTCTAGACCAGTGCATATCAGGGTTACGCCGCTCAGACTGGTGCGCTTGCACAGCTACATCCTCCCTGGCCACTGGGCACCCACGTTCACAAGCACCAGCGTAACATCCCCAACCTGCACCTATACCTGCCCTGAAATGAATCACTGAACAGTTGTGCCCTGCTCCCTGCTGTACAACCCTCCTGCAAACACAAGGCCTTAGACTTCTGAAAGAAATCAACACTCAAAGTAAATCAATCAAGATACTTACATGCAACAAAAACAACAGAAGATTACTAGGCATATCACAGTGTAGACAGATGTAGCCCTGTCTAATGGCCAAATTAAGACACCAGAGGAGACACAGACATTGGAACAGCTAATCAAAGATGTTCATATAATTCTACTTAATAAAATAAGTGTGATGGCAAATGACATAAAGGGATCAAGAAGACAGTAGAAGAGCATAAAGAGAAATTTGAAAGAATAAATACAAAAATAGCAGATATCATAGAGATTAAAGACTCTGTTGACCAAATAAGAAACATACTAGAGGCACACAACACCAGATTTGAAGAGACAAAAGAAAGAATAAGGGGTATAGAGGACAGGATGACTGACTTTGAACATTGAAAATAGAAAATGGCAAAAAAGATGGAAAAATTTCAATTGGATCTCAGGGAAATGATAGAGACAACAAAGCACACAAACATAAGAATTATTGGTGCCCCAGAAGGAGAAGAGAGAAGTAAAGGGCTAGGAAGAGTAGTTGAGGATATAATGGGGGAAAACTTCCCAACCGTTGTAAAGGATATAAATACACAAGTCAAAGAAGCCCAGTGAACTCCAAACAGAATAAATCCAAACAGGCCTTCCCCACGATAAATACTGATTAGTCTGTCAAGTGTTGAAGAAAAACAGAAAATTCAGAAAGCTGCAAGAGAAAAACAGTCTACTACACACAAAGGAAATCACACAAAACTGAGTTTAGACTAATCAACTACCAACATGGAGGCAAGAATGCAATTATAAAATAGGCTAAAGATAGAAGGCTCAAAAGCACATGAAGAGATGATCATTTTCATTGACTATAAGGGAAACGCAGATCAAGACTACAATGAGATACCGCCTCACACCTATAAGAATGGCTACTATTAAACAAACAGGAAACTATAAATTTTAGAGAGGATGTGGAGAAACTGGGACACTTATGCACTGCTGGTGGGAATGTATAATGGTGCAGCCACTACGGAAGACTGTTTGGCAGTTTCTTAGGAAACTAAATATTGAGTTGCCTTACGACCCAGCAATAACACTCCTTGGTATATACCCAGAAGAGCTGAAAGCAATGGCACAGACATTTGCACACGGATGTTAATAGCAGCATTATTCACAACTGCTGATAGATGGAAACAAACCAAAATGCCCTTCAACAGATGAGTTGATCAACAAAATGTCTTATATACATACGATGGAATATTATGCAGCAGTAAGATGAAATGACGTCCTGAAGCACATGACAAGATGGATGAGCCATTGGGACATAATGCTGAGTGAAATAAGTCAGACACAAAAGGATAGATACTGTATGATTCCAGTTTTATGACCAGCATAAAGGTATAGTCAGAGGCTTTATAATACAGAATATAGGGGACTTAGAGATACATAGAAGTTAGAGATGGATGAACGGTTAGCAAATGAATTTGATCACTATTGTAGTTTGCTAGCTGCCAGAATGCTTTAGTACCTAGGATAACACTTATGTAAGCCTGATAGAGTATAAGGATGTAAAGTCTGAGATGATCAATGTGAGTTTAACAGGAGCTTCATTTTGGTACAAAAAGTCGTAATCTAGACCCTGTAAACAGTGCAGGATCACATTCTTCAGACCTGGGTGGCTGGGAGTGAGCAGCACTATGAAGGTCTTGCCAACTTCAAAAAAGCGACTGGAGATTTGGAGATTGTATAAAGTCCTACTTCCTCTGCTGGAGCCTGATTTCCCTTCTACAGCAACACAAATGAGGCTCATCGTCTTCAGACCACACTGAAGATCAGCAGTCCCCTTATGAATCTCCAAAGAGTACTAAAGTATTACAGTAAGAGGTTTTATCCTTTTAAATAACCAAACAGTTCTCAAATCAAACAGGTGAAATGGGCACTGATTTTAAACTGTGACAGGAATCTTTGTAACAGTCTCAAATATCTGTAGTGTCTCTCTATAGAAGTCATCATGGGCCTGAAACTACATGCTAAATTTTTTAGTCTATGAGTTGGACAAGAACTTGAAGTCCAGCAAATCCATATATTTCCTGGGGGACCAAAAGACCAGGTGTACAGCCATGGAAACTACCGCTGCTCAGGACAAAAGCAAGATGTTAAGGGAGCAGGATGACCACTAGCACAAAGAAATTCCCTTCTACGTACCGCCCCACTGTGAGCATGCACCTCCCTTTACATGTCACACCGACCACATTTGTCCGAATCTCACATTTTGACTGCTAATGGCAACTGGAGGTTCCTAATCTGAATTCTTTCCTATTTCAACTGTTTTGTCTTCCATTTTTACTCCAGTTAAAAGAATTTAGTCAGAATGTCCTTAGACATAGTTCCTTATTAGTTCAAGGCCTTTGGCGGTGGTTTATTTACCAAGGATCAGTTACAGTGAAGAGAGATAGGAACTAAGACATGACTAATGAGGATCAAGAGAGCCTAGAGGTTATTCCTAGCAGCCAGTGCTACCCTATAGTGGCTGTCCCAGGGGTCTGTTGTCATTCCAATGGAAGAGGAGATGAATGAAATCTATATCTCAATTAATAAATATTGATCATGTTTCCATCTTGATTCTAGGGGTTGAGAACAATAATGAATGCCTTTCTGTTCTTCTTAATTCTGAAGAAAGCTATTTAAGTAAAAATAATAAAAATGCTTTCCAGGGTTTCTACTACTAGTGCAAATAATTTAATCACAAAAAATTTTAAAGCCATTTCTTACTTCACTGAGGTGTAATTTCCTGACATCTAAACAGTGGAAGATGTACATCCTGTTGAGTGTTTCAGAATCCTTTCTTCCATCACAGTTTCATGGAAGTGAAATGCCTTAATGCTCTTGATAATGTCCAATTATGTCTATCACTACATCACATTTTGTAATCATGCTCTAGTTACTTGGTTTACCATCTGGGTCCAACACCAGTTTAAATATAACTGTAATATCTTTTTTTGTGTGGGGGGCAGAGTAGCATAATTTAGAAATGGTATGTAATTTAAAAATATGTGGATATTTTAATTGTATTTTTGCATTCTTAGGAATGTATACTTTTAGTGTTATGGACTACATGTATGAAAGACAGACACATTTGAGTAATATATATCCATGACTATAAAAATATTTAGAATAAGAAAGACAAAAAAGGGCGATGGGGGGAGCTTCCAGTAAGCCTTTCAAAAAGGCAGTAGAATACTTCTTGTTATCATTTTTGCCCTGGTCTGCATTGCCTCTCTCTATCCTTGGAATCACTGTCATCAAGAGCTTTACAAATATGTCCAGAACCTGGGTTTTGTGGGGTTTGTGAACCTGCATTCATGACATCATCAAGGGAGAATATCTACTTACCTTGTTTTCTTAGAACTTCTTGTTTCTATAACCATCCATGGATGTTTTTTGTAGGAGGTAGTTTCTTATAAGAGACAATACAAAAGTTTCAATTGAGTTTTTTAAATATTTAAAGTGAGACTCAGAGCTGCATTTGTGGGTGTAGGCAAAAGAGTTCAATTATGCTGCATGCAAAAATGGTAATTTTTTCCCACCGATATTTGGAATGAAGAATAGAAGAGAGGTCATGGCGAAGAAGAAGAAGAAGAAGAAGAAAAAGAAAAAAAAAAGCAAGTGCAAGAAAGGTAGAAGAAAAGTTGAGAGACTTATAAAACCAAGGATAACTAATACTTAATTTAAATCATTTATTTTGTAAGACTGAATCTCACTGATCAGATAAAACATTAAGCAAAGGCACAGATAAGCCTTGGGAAGGCGGAAATCTGGATGTTAGGTAGATTGGAGACGACAGTTTGTGTATACATCAAATAAAATTCTTGTGTTTTACATTTAGTTCAATACCTTGGAAAAGAAAACATGTTTAAGTTCAACTGGATAAGGCAGAAGTAGGATCCAGGGCATAGAACACGATTTAGGGAAATATCTGAATCTGTCAGTGGAGGAAGACTCCAGCCGATGTCTGGGTCAGTCTTCAAGCTAGCAAGCACCTCCTCCCTTATTGCACACACTCCCCAATATTCATATTCTTGCATATTCCTTACAAATTTGAATTTGAGCTAAATTTGTGTAACAAATAAAATGTATTGGAAGTTTCCATCATGACTTTGGAGACTAGATCATAAAAGCCTTCATAGCTTCTACCCATTCTCTTGGACTGTTTGGGAATGCTAGCCATTGGCTGTTCCAGACAAGAGAGTACAGAAGCTTCTTGGATGATTCTGGTCTCCATTTAACTGCAGACACATGTGAGTCCCCTAGTAAAGCCAGACAGCTAAGTCACATCAACCCCCAGCACTGTAAGATATTAAATATATATATATACACACACACACACACACAGATAATATACATATACACAAACATTTGATTGTTTATATAAAATTGGAACACACTTCTTTACTAGATTGCCAGAGGCAGTGTTTTTCTCTTTGTTGATGATTTGATGATTTCCAATTCATTCAGCAAAAATTATTAGATGTCTTATTATGACAGCCTCTAAGTATAATAAGGAAAATAGAATATGATATATTTTCCCTCCAATGGATTATACATAATGTACCCCCAATTACATAATATCCTCTCTTAAGAAACTTTAAGAGGTAAAATGATGAATACTTAATAATTATTATTGGTACAATTAGCCTATTTATTTGAACTCATAAATAGGAAAAAGAAAGTTATTAAAAACCAGATCAGTTTTCCCTTGCCTTATAAAGTAATATTACCTCTCAAGTTAGTTTAGTAGGGGAATCTGGCAGTCTCTTATAAACTTGGCTTGTAGGGATTGGGGCAGAAAGGCACGTAAATTGCTAAAAACCTTTTGCAAAACAAATAATAACAATACCTAGTAAAATTCTACCAATAACACTGCCAGGAGTCTATTATAGAAGAGATAAAAGATTTAACATATAAGGATATATGTACCATGCTTACTGCTGTATTGTTTGAAATAATGGGAATGTCAATCAATAAGAGAAAAATTCACATTCACACTGTGTGGCAGTATGAAGCCATTAAGATGAATGAGTTTTATCCATAATTATTGACTTGGAAAGATACTGATCTGATATTGGTCAATGGGGAAAAGTCAAATTTCAGGGTAATTATGGCATTATTATTTTTTATTGGTTAAAAAAACAGAGAAATAAGGGAACAAGAAAATGTATATGCAATAAATGTGAATGCATATTTTTACTCAGATACTAGCACTGGTAATTTATGTAAAGATATAAATAAAACTGATAGAATTATTTAACTAGAGATAAAACATTAGAAGAAGTGGAAAGATTTTTTTCACTCTTTTCTTTATGTCTGTAATAGTCTAATATGCTATTTTTACAGTTTCAAAACCACACATTTTCATATCAATTGAACCAACAATTCCAATTATCAAGAACCCATCCTAAGAAAATTGAAAATCCAGAATAACAAAAGTAGAATATCTCCATCTATATAACAACTATATTGGAACATAAAACAACTAAATTTGTAAACATCCCAGAAATTCAGTCATTGACAATTTTTAAAATTAATCATGTTGCAGTCCATGGTAGATTGAATTCTGTACTCCAGCAAAGGCATGCTTAATCTTAGTCTGCATTCCTGTAGATGTGAATCCTTTTATAAACAAGACCTTTGGAGGCTGTTGTTTTTAGTTTAGGTGTGGCCCAACTGAGTCAGGGTGGGCTGAACCCATATTACTGGAGTCCTTTAGAAGCAGCAGGAGTTTGGATAACATCAGTTAAAGGAGGGCCACAGGAAGATGTTAGAGAAGCAGCAGAAAGCAGGAGAGCAGACACAGGAAAGAGAGAGTGCCTCTGACAGGAAGCAGAGATGCAACCCAAGGAACCCCAAGGACGGCAGCAAGTCAACACCAGAACACTACAGATTTTGGGGGAGAAAGCATGGCCTTCTTGATACCTTGAACTTCTATCCTTCTAAACCATGACACAATAAATTTCTATTGTTTAAGGACCACAGCGTATCATATAGTGTTTATCATAGCAGCCAAACAAACTAAGAAACAGTCTTAAATATTAGCTTCACAAATATTAAACTGCATCTTTCAAAGAGCTTTCCACAATCCTGGAAAATGGTTATGATGTAATATTAAGTGAAAAAAAGAGGGGGACAAATAGTACACACAAGTAACAGTCTTGACGATGCTTAAAACACCCTTAAACCATTCTGCTCATCCACCCCTGATTAAAAGGAAAACAATCTGGAGGAAACTATTGTGATGACATTTTTACTGGATTAGATGTGACATTATTTTCATTTCACCTTTTAAACTTTTCTGTAATTTCCAAAATTTGGGTAATATTCCCCCAAAGAATACATCTTAATCAATGCAAAATGCCAGAAGGACTCAGGAATTTTGTGAATTGTTTAAAAGGGGTTAGTTGATTCATCCTTCCAATCAGGGTAAAACTTTATTATTAAATATTGATAAAAGACTCCATTGTTTCACATTTTTAAGGTCATTGTCCATTATGTGGGAAAAAATTTAAAAAAGGAAACAAGGTTTATATTTATTTGTACTGAATATCAAGAAAATTTTCATAACAATCAATAAAGAAAGAACCACTTGATTCATTACTTATATCACTATAAAGACATAACTTGAGAAAATATGGTAAAAAAATATAAAAATAGAGTTCAGCAAATCAAGACAGCAGAACAGGTTACCACTGTGGAAACAAATGCATCTTCACACAGCAAATACTTCCTTTTTCCAGCTGCTGGCATGGGTCTTTCAGGCCTTATTTAATACAGCATAATTTCAGCCTAATCAAACATTTGAACAACTTGGGAATTTGGCTTAATAAAATCTCTCATCCGAGATGTTACTTGCAATAGTAGTTTTCACAGTGATTTAGCAAATTTAATGTCCTAATTATTCTGGTTGTACTAATGTTGGCTCTTTGAAGATAGTTTTGGTAACAGCATATATTCCTTCTACTTAGCCCTAAGAGTTTAAGAAAATTGAGCTAGACCTTTTAAATTTATACTCTTTAATACATCCCATGAATCATTAACTTACTGCATAAAACATACAATGTTTTCAGATTTGGGTTAGGTAGGGAAATTGAAACCTTTTGCAAAGTTTTAAAGAGGAAATTTTAAATGGTGATTCATTTTGATTGAAATAATAATATATCTTACCAAACATTCCCTATAAGAAAGATAGACAGTATAAAAAACATGAAAATTATTACTAGACCAACATATTAAAATAAGAGCAATAAAAATAAAATATAAGCACCAGAAGAAAAGAAGAAAAATATTACCCATAGGAAACAGACTTTTTCCTATTTGGACCAGTTTCTTTGTATAGTAGCCCCATTTTAAATGGATTTGTTCCATTTCACTTGGGTCACAAGCCCACTTAATGCCTGCGTGATGTGATAAATAATAAAGGACAGTATTTATATGCATTAGATCATCTACATTAATGCCAAATAGTGCTTAGTTATCAAAGAAAATATATGTTAGTGGTCAAATTTCTGATGATAAATGCAAAGCTATCTATACTTAATGTTCATTTCTAGTGTTTAAAATTTCAGGTTTGACATGGACGTTATTTACTAAGAAAATCATTAGATCTAGTTTTTTTTCACTATGTATTAGTTATATAGCCATATGAAATGGCCATTTTTAAATATATGTTGCATATGATCAATTTCATATGATTTAACCTAACACTTATTTCTCCCCAAATCTTAAATTTATCTGGACATACACTGTGGATAGTAGAATTAGACATACTTATGACAACACTTTTTATGTTTTTTTAAACCTGTAATTTTAATCATGTAAGTCTTGTCCTTCCCTATTAGCTCAAGCTGTATCTGTTCTCTATGAGCCTGCTGGACAACAGCGAGACCACCTTGATGGTCCTTTTGATATTGAATGGCTCCTTAATTTTTTTCCTACCTGAATTAAACAGGTGTGCCGAGCAAGAGAGACCTTCAGTGTCATGCAGGGCTGCCCCGGAGTGCCCAGGAGCAGCCTAGGAAAGTGACAAAGCTTTTATATCCCCCCAAACCTCTTTAATAACAGGCTGGTTAGTCTGAATCTCTCTGTGGATAAATAGTCAAATTGATTGTTCTGTTTAACTATTTCCTCCACAAAATCTCATGAGCAATAACAACTGAAAAGCAGACAAAGTAAAAGTTTGGGTGGTACAATGGAGGCTCAGTGGCAGAATTTTACCTACTATGTCAGAGACCTGGGTTCAATTCCCTGAGCCTGCAAAATAAATAAGTAAAGAAAGAGAGAAAAAGTAAAAGTTTGACATTTATCTAAGAATCATGCCTTTCCCTAAATTGAAAAATTTTACCTTGGAAAAAATGTGCTTTGCAGCATGATCACATCTTCTCTTCCTTCTTTCTCTCTCTCCTCCTCTCTCTTTTCATCTGTCGCCCCATCTCATTCTCTCCCCACACACCTCTTCATTTTAATGCTCTTTCTCCGTTTCATTTTAATGTCCAAGGCCATTTTTCATAAACGAAAGATTTTTGCCTACCCAGAGTTTTAAAATGGTGAAAAATTTACATGGATACAGTGTAGCCAACTAGTTTGACTGTTGTCCAAACCTTGTTTTTCAATACCCATGAGCTGCTCTGAGCATTATCATGGCCGAAGCAAAGAAATTGGCAGACCAGATGGAAATTTAAAACCAAAAGAGTCAGCTTCTAAGTAAATAGCTGCCCTTCCTGTTCAATCTCTAATTATATAACAAACCCAAGGTCATTTTTTTCATTCCTAATCTCTGTCATTTTCACTCAATATTTTTGGTGAAGGGTAACAGAGAAGTTGGACTTGAGTTTTTCCAAGTAGATTATATGACAGATTTTACCTGTATTTTTCTTTATTTTAAGGTTGATGAACCTCAATCGCTGAATTCTTGACCTCCTCTGTAGGTGAAATGATCCTTAAAGCTCTGAATCAAGCAATTTTTGGTCTCTAAGGAAACTGTCACACTTTGACAGGGATGAGCATGGCCAGCAAAATTCTCCTCACTTTGGCACCAAATAGTTTTCAATTGGTTTCCAGCATAAGTTAATAGAAGCTCTATCACAGGAAACTAGTGCTTTACTAGTGAGAAATCAGAAGGATGATGATTATTCCCAATTATTATTCGCTGTTTTATAAAACAATACCATTTGAGACATTAGCAATATTTTCTGAGACCTGTAAAATGGTAGGCATATCAATTATCTGGTTTATTAAATCAGTGTTGAAATGTAGTCAAGGTAATTTAGACCCTAAGAATAATTTTTCAGTAGATTGACTTTTCTTCATTTTATGCTGTATAAACTCAAGTAGAATTGCACTTTCTTCACACTCATTTAATATTTTCTACTTTGAAAAGAATTAGAATTTACAGCACTATAAATGTTTATTTTAATTTTAGTATTTGCCTTTGTTATATTTGAATTCTCTTTAAAAATTCATTTAAAATATTTATTTCACAGCACAATGAATGGAATAATAATATAAATTATAACTGTATTTCAACAACTTAAATTATTGTCCCTAAACAATATAACTTTAATCGTCTTTAAACATATTTAAAGGACAGTTGTCTTCTCTAAGCTTGCAATTAGGTTCTTTGGAAATGTTTTCTCCAAATGGAATTGAAAATATTGTATATAGTATAAAAGTACTTGAAAGGTTTTTTTCTCCAGAACTCTCAGGACATAGAGGAGACAACTCAGTATTGAGCTGTTACTTTTCACCTAGAGAATTAATAGGAATCAACATTAATATTACTATGAATACCAAACACCCTGGTGTCAACTTGGCAGGGAGGTGTGGGTGGGAGGTGATGAAATAAGATGAAGATCAGAGTTTTAACTGTTTTAAAATCATTGTCTAGGAGTTACTACACATACTATATAGCTTTTATTTCTAGCTTCAATTAATGGGATTTATCTCTTCATCAGTTTTATCATCGCCCTGAACAAAATCCTTCTATTTCTTTATAAGATTCCAATCTGTTATCTTGTTTCTGTTGATAAAAGATTCTTCTAAGAACCCAAACCTACAAATTCTATTCAGTTGTCCATTGATGCTAAAGATGAAAATGCATATCAGTACACTCTGACCAAATTATTCCTTCTTCAAGCTAGACTTTTGCCCTCTAATTATGCATTAACCTACCCTTATAAATATTATGGTAATTTTTTTGCTTATATTAAAGTAGGACTAAATTCCATGCCCCATTCTTCATTTTCCAAGTGTGTTATAGTAACCCCACAGATTAATGAGTGTTTAAAAAAATTTTCCCCCACTGAAAGCCAAGCCCCTCCCATTGGGCTCAACTGTGGATCTTTGATCCATGTTAGGACACCTCCTGAAGGGTGTTGATTAGATTTGGCAAGACCCCTGGAGCATTGTTTTACAAATTGTTTGGTTTTATAAATTGTTTTGCAAATTGATTTTGTTATAAAATTAGTAATGGGTGATGAACAGCTTTTGAAAAATGAAATAGAATAAAATATGATAGATATGTAATAGAATTGATAATAATATTTATAAAATTTTGAGTGACATTACTTAGATTGCTCTCTATAAAGTAACACATGTGCAAATATATATGCAACAAATACACACAAAGATTAGGAATACATTTAATACTTATTTACTCCTATATAACTAAAAAGCCAAATGAATTCATAATTTAAATTTAAAAACTACAAAAATAATAAAATTTGCTGATAAAAATTTAATGTGGCATATGCTGCTGCTTTCCTGAATTTAAAGTGATAAGTTTGGTTTAATAATATGAAGATATACTAACATCTTTTAATTCTCAGTTGCTATTTACTTTATCGTTTCAGGTTGTAAATGCTGTACATTCCTTTGAATCATTGTCAAAGTCAAGGTAATTATTTTGTGCATTTACCATTGATACTTACTACAAAGAACTGCTATAAGGTATTTTCTAGAAAGCATGGCTGCTGTTTATGCACTCACAATATGCCACACAGTGCCTGCTGCAGTTGTACAGGTCTTTTTGTACAGGACCTAAATTAAATTTAGATACATTTTGTAACAATATAATATTTCCATTACCTGATCACTTTTTCTATTTGATCTGATGTAAAATATTTGTTTTATATCAGGCCCTGACTTCTTTTCACCCTCCCTGAGAACAAATGCAATAGAAAATATAACACGAGTAAATGCAGACTATTTCAACACAAGGATAAAAGATGGTTACCAGATGATTCAGAACATGATGTCCATTCCAAAATGTATCTGCATCGCTTACAAAGCACAGAAAGAACAGTGAGGAAAACCCGCCCTAGAAAATTCCTCCAGTGTTTGGGGCTACAGGTGTTTGACTGCAGATCTCAAGTGTCCCAACTATCATTAAAAAAATCATTTGTGATAAAATCTTGAAAGAATCAAAATAGTTATAATGCAAGAATTTTACAGGCTTGAAATTAACATTATCAGTTACCCTAAAAATTTATCAATAACTATAAAAATATAAAATGTAGATACCTCTACTAACATAAAACAGCAATTATGATGTACTTACAACTAAACATCTTTTCTAAAATTTATTAGAATTCTAACAATTTATATTTACATATGCATAGAATGAGCTTTGAAAAAATGGTTAAGCATAGCATGACAGTAGAACAGTAAATTACATGCTATATAAATTTTAAATATTCCCTAATTTTGGTTTGTGAATGCAAAATTATAATAGTTCCTTAAATATTTTAGTAAGTTACTAGTATAGCTCTCAAGTATACATAAAAATAAAAAAACAGTTAAAAATGTATTGAACTGAAATGTGTATTTTTTTAAATGAGTTTGTAGTCACTGGAGTCCATAATAGAAAATTATGGAAATAATGTACTAAAATTTTAAATATAATAGCAATAGAAAAAGTTGTAAATTTGCCAACCTTTACAGGGTTATTCTATGTTAAAACATCAAATTGGTCTATATTTGTTCATATACATATATATATATATGTATATATATAATACAAACAACCAATCTGATGCAAGTGGAAAAATCCTTATTTCTAGAGCAAATACAAACTTTTAAGACTGCAATTAAGAGTACAGTTGCAAGATCATAAAAGGAACCCCTCCCATTCCTAAGGAAATTTTATGAAATTCTTCATGAGTCATATTAACAACTAATATGTTTCAAATGATGATCAATATTTACCTTGAGAAAATACTACATGTCCAAAAGAAAAATGTGTTTTATTATACTTTCAGACATTTATTATTTTGCTAGCATTTGGAGAGGAAACATTTTCAAAAGAATTAAGTCAGTTTCCCCTATTATTTATCTGTACTGGAAATGTCTTTAATTTAACTGAAAAAAAATTTTAGAGAAATTATTTCACTTTTTTAATTTTAGAAGGATGACTTTTAAATATTTAATAATTTTTGAGCAAGTGCTATGTACAAGATAATATTAGAGAGAAATAGCTCACTTTCTTCTTTGTCATAGATTTTAATATGGCGCTAATACCACATTTTCTTGGTGTGATTTTACTTGGAAAGAGAATCTTTACTTAATAAATAAGATTTTCCCCTTAGGTTTGTAGTTTGGAAAGAAAGAATTTTATACTAAGAGAAACACATTTCTTTACTGGAACATGTCTCCAAACTATGTACCAGAATATAGGGTAAATGACAGACAAGTTATAAAGAGTCATTTGGAATTTTCAAACTACATCACAGTTGGAAAATGATCCTTTCAGGAAAGAACTTGATGGATAAGTATATTTCAGTTGTGGATAATTAATGCCAATTCTGTGTGCTTTGTCATTTCTGCCTGCTAGGCAAAATTAAAAAAAAAATCTGTTTTTCCAATTCTTAAAGCTTCAAGGACAACAAATAAATGGCATGTGTACATACATGCATACCTACATACAAAGAGACACACTTAAAATGAACAATTTAAAAATATCTCACAGCAATTCAACCTCTATATTCTAACCTAAATTATAGATTCTTAGGTCATGATTTCTTTTTTTAATGGCGTTAATATGACCTGGGTCAGTGTACCTCAAAGGGCAAGATAAATTGGAGCATTCAGTCCAGGTTTCAGGGTTCTGAAGGAAATTGTTTTTTTTCAGATATATCTTGTCAGAGCCTAATTATAATATCGTAATAACACAATGCCAGTTAGTTTAAATTTAATCTTCATAAAAAACCTTCTGATGTGGGTAACGTAATCTTTTGGATATATTAGGAAACTGAGGAGGTTTATTTAGCTTAAGCAACTCACCCAAGGTCATATTACTAAAAAGTCTCAGATCCAGCATTTGATATTTGTCTGATTCCAAACACATGCAAAACAGCCTATTTTAAAGTGATTGGAAGTTTTGCAATTACAGTGGGTGATTAAATATAATTCTCAATGTTTAAGTGATTATATTAAATACTGAGTGAGTTGGGGAACTAATTTATATTAGCATATATGCATTTTTTTTTTTTTTTAACATGGGCAGGCACCAGGAATCAAACCCAGTCTCCAGCATGGCAGGTAAGAACTCTGCCACTGAACCACTGTGGCTCACCCAGGTATGCATTTTTGTAACAAGAAAATACATAAAGTCGGATGTTATTAGAAAATCCTGAATATTTATTTAATTCATTTTTTCAACAAGTATTATATAGGTTCCATAATGCAGGAAAGAAAAAGGCTATTATAATATTATAATAGGTATCTTTTGCTGTGTAACAAAGTACTCTACAGCTTAGTTTAAAACAATGGCCCTTATTGTCTCAGAGTTTCTGTGGGTCTAGAATCCAGGTACAGCTTAGCTAGATGCCTCTGCTTCAAAGTTATCATCAAGCCTGGGTTGCAACCTCCCCAAAGGCTGAGAAGATACGTTTCTAAACTCACTTGTGGCAGTTGGCAGGATTCAGGTCCTCACAGTTTGTTGGACTGAGGGCGTCAGTTCCTCAGTGGCTCTTGGCTGGAGACTGCTTTGGTTCCTTGCTACGGAACCCTTTCCATAAGACAGTCGGGACAACTCACTTCCTTCAGGGCAGGCAAGGCAAAGAATAAGAGCAGGTGAAAGAGCAAGAGGAGGAACAAGACTGAAGCCAAAATCTCCTTGGAACCTAATCTTGAATGTATAATCCGATGATTTTGGTATATTCAGTTCATTCAAAGGGAACCACTAGATTGCTTGCCCAAACTCAAGCAGAAGGAATTAAATAAAGAATGAGTACCAGAAGAAATGGAACTTTGTGGGCAATTTCCATACTATCTACATAACAATCAACACTTGTTTGCTGTTGGTAAACATTTGGCATATGAATTAAGGTTCCTAAATATTTAGCATAGTTTTTATCTCATTAATTTAATCTACAGGAATCTCCCCAAAGGATGCAATTAGATAGATGAAAAATATCATTGTAAGCATTACTTATTCAAGAATAAATTTTAAATTGCAAGAAAGTATAGATACAACTTTAATTTCCAATGAAATTGATTGATAAATATGTTTCTAAGTTAAATATATAAATCAATAATTTAAACTTGGAAATGTACTCATATATAATTCACTTAACATTTATGATTTAAATTTTTATTTATTTAGCTTTATGTCAAACTCTGTTCTAATGCTTTTTGAGTGAGGACTTCCCTAACTTATTGTATCATGACCTAAAATCTTAGGTTAGTTCACAGGAGTTGAATCATCATGAAGAATTATTAAATCCTCATTTAAAATAAGCTATTCCTTACTCTGCTTTATTTTATTCCTAGCACTTACAGATGGGCATTATATCTCACATGAATTTACTTAAGTTATTTGTTGTCTCCCTCACTAGACTGTAAATTCCGGGATTGCAAAAGTGTGTCTAGTTTGTTCATTTCTGTCTTCCAGTCATCCAGACAAGTACATGGGTATAGATTTAAGAAATATTTACTGAAAGAATGAATGCACACACAGGTTGTTATGGGAGTATCATGTAACCAGCCTTGTGAATCCATGGTGTTCTTGGTCAATACGTTTTTTCCCAGAGGAAGTAATGTTTAAACTAAGACAAGCCAAAGTTATTCAAAGGGAAGGGTCCTGAATTGATAGTAATCCAGTTTATACATATATATTTGATCTTGCCTAACTGTCATGACCTGGGTGATGTGGAGAAGGCATTTGTAGGTGGGAGTCTGGCTGTGGGAGATAAAAACAAGGAGTCGAGCAAATTGAGTATTAAGGCAAGAAAATATTTAGCGTGAAGAAATCATAGAGTAAAAACTAGATAGCATATGAAGGGAATCTCAGAAAGGACTGATAATTTGGAAAAAATATGGTAATCTGTTTATTGGCTGGCTCATTGAGGTCAAAGAATAGGGGAGAGAGAGCTGAAGTTTGGAGATTATCATTGAGACATGGAGCATAATTATGATGACAAAGTTAGAAGGGGTCATGGATGTGGGTCGCTAAAGTGGTTGGGGATGAAGGTTAATGGAATCTATTTTGAGAACATTTTAAAATATTAACTTTATAGATTTACCAAAAATTCAGAAATTCCCTTTGAAAGTGGATGTCTATATTTAAGCAAAGTGTTAAACAAACAAGCTTTAAAAATAAGATGAACTGCAATGGTTATTTATGACATTTTTGGATTCTCTATACCCTTTCATTCTATTTAACCTTAACAATCTTCCTATACCTGAGTACATTTCATCACTATCACATTTTATCCCTATCTCTCAGGGCCTATTATATGGCATAAGAGATACAAATCTAAACAAGGCAAAATGTCTTCCTTTAAGAAACTGGTTAATGCTAATACTGATTAAGACAGGTTAAAAAAAAAACATTAGGAAACATTTACATTGTTTTGGACATTGAAAATAAACAGTTGCTACACCATTTGGGAGAACCAGGGAAATTTTCAGGAAAATTATACTTGAGCTGCATGTTAAAGAATACAAAGAATTTCATTAGTCACATAAGATGAATTGTAATATCAGAAGGAGGCAAAAACCTGAGAGAAAGCAGTGGAGGCCATCAATTGTGGTAGGCATTTGAAAAAGAGTAAACTGTCCTTCTATATATTATAGGATGCCTTTGCACATGGGTATAATGGTAGTCAGATGAGAAAAGTAAACTAGATAGAGAATCAGTCTGCGAGAATAAGGAGTTCGAATTTAAGTAAATAGGAAGTACGGTGTCTCTAAAGGTTTTCGAGATGGCTAGTGGCATTAATAGCAAAGTGGAAAATGGATAGGAAAGTAGGTTTGAAGCAAATAAACCAACTAAGTTTGCAACAGTCCCAGAATGGACTAATGAGTGCCTGCACTAAGAAGATGGAAGTATAAGTGGAGGAGGCTGTGGATATAAGAAATGTTGGTTGTTTTGTAGATATGATAAACATTTGATTTGGGGAGCAATTGGAGAAAAGGGCATTAAAAACAACTTCCAGATTTCAACTAGGAGAGTGGTAGTACTTTAAAAGTAATAGGAAAGTCAGTGGAAACAGGTAAACCAAAATGAAGATTCTGATAAACAATTCAAATGTTGAGCTAGGAATTCTAGAGTGAGACCATAAATAGGGTTTCAGATTCAGGAATCATCTGTATAGAGAGGAGCATCAAAAACTACAGAATGAATGAAATTATTCATTAGTAGAGGGCAGAGAGGGCTAAAGGAGAACACATCTTTGACAAGAGAGATTATTGGTGGAAGGTTGAATGAAGAAGAATAGCTTGTACTGGAACTAGTCAAGGAATGTTTGGAAAGAAAAGAGATGAATGGTGATGTTACTAAGAACTGGAAGCCAAAGTTCAAGGAGGACAGTATTGGTATTAAGATGTCAGTAGTAGTTTGGAGGGAATAATTTTAATAGAATGGTTAGTTTGAATTCTGATTGCAAGGGAGAAATTTGAGCAATAATATATTCTGAGAAAGTGGAGGAATCAAGATATGCTGTGTTACCATAGATTTGGCAGCAAGGTAAGGGGACAGATGGTGTGGAAGCTTGAAATAGTAGCATCACAAGGAGGAAATGAGGAAGTCGAGCATGTTTGTCACCCAAAGAAAGAACTATGTAATACAGAGGGAGAGACTGAGGGTGGAAATGAAATAAGAAAAACCACAGAATTTAGAACGGGCAGAGGACAAAGTTCAAATTAAAAGGGAAAGTTTTGGCAAAGAAAGGTCAAGCTTATCACATATACAAATAGAGAAGTGGATATGCCAGAAATAATTGATATGTTGAGGAAACAAAGATAGCTTGTATTAACCTCAGTAATCAATTTAAAAAAAAGTACTACTATTTATTTAGGAGTTACTATTTGCCGGGAACTGCGCTTAATCATGAACATGCAATAAGTCATTTAATCTTCCACCAGTTCTATTGAGTAGGTACTGCAAATACATATATTTCTAAGGTAGGAAATTGAACTTTGGAGAATTTAACATGCTCAAAGCTTTCAGGAGAGATATGCTGGTGAATCAAACCTAAGACTGACTTCACAACCCACATTCTTTACCACTGTGCTAGATTGCTGGGTTGGGAATGTAAGGGTGGTAGAGATTTGCGCTCACCGCTGTATACAGGACAAAAGAGATTTCCCAGGAGCAATGGCAGCACAGTTGAGTTTAGACAGCATGACTTCTAATGTAACATAGTTAGTTTGGTGTTGCGACTTTTTCTTGAAGAATTTGGCAGAAAAGACAGAACAGATAGCAATTTCAGGAATTACAAGACAAATTCTGCAGAAGGACAAGGGAGAAGAAAATTCTAATTAGGAGTTTGCATATTTAAAATGACTGACATTAGAATCCAGTATGGGATGGAAAGGAAGGGAAATCCCAAAGACAGCGGCTAATTGGGAGCACAGGAAATAAACAAGGGTCTGGATATCACAAGAAGCACACGGGACAGAGGTACTAAGCCTGAGAAAGTGAAGACCTGTGTTAAGGGTGAAACTTCATTCCTTCAAGAATATTTATTAAGTACCAAATAGGCACCACTGTGATAAGTCCTGGAAATACCGAGGGTAATTAGACATAGTTCTGCTTGAGAGAAAAGGTCTAATATGACTGAAATAGAGTGAAAATGGAGGCCCCTTCAGTAATGGAACAAAGGAAACTGGCCTGAGCATCGGAGGAATTGTGGTTGTGCCTGATGCTCACTCTCAGTTGGTGAGGCTGGTAATACTGACTCCAGAAAGGTTAGAAACTATATGGTTTTATTACTTTTGCTATTTCGTACTTTGTTTATGATTAGTGATGCTTAAGAACACTTATGTATAGCTCCTGTCAAAATCTCTGCATTCTCATGTGTCCTATCAAAGAGCAACACAAGAAACTATTTTTAGTTAAGAACTTGCAATTTTAAGTATTTCAATACATGCCCTTCTTTAGGGATTTGGTTATCTGAAAAAAAAAACTCTTTGAAACAATTCTTGATAGTATTTAAAGAGGTAAAGCACTTTAAAAAAGTCACAATAAGTTATTCCTCATTATTATTACAATATGACTCTCTGGTACAATAGAGAAATGACTGTCTTATTAATTAATACATTCTGGACATGTTGACATTTTTCTCCACTTTCCTGAACTTAACTTCCTATGTTGTTCAGAGAGCTCTAAATATGGGGACAAGATATTTTCTCTATTTCAACAAAACCAAATTTTTTCAAGCCTCCTCATTTCTATAACAATTATTAGTTCCTAGAAGAGATGGGCAATTGCAGGGTACTTTTCCTGTGGCCCAACCATTATTATAGTTTGCCAAATTATAGTTCTTTATACTGTACATTTCACCATCACAGGCTGACTTGAGGAAACTACTTAGGATCATTAAAACAATAAAGTGAACAAGTTAAAAGGAGATGTTCTTGAGTGATTGAACATGGAAGAAGATATGGTTAGGAAAAATTGGAACAGAACTGCAAAGCCTATCATGTCAAGCAGGAGGGAAAAAAATCTTGACTGCATTTTAGAAACTGGTCAGAAATTATCTGTAACATTTAGGAGGTAGAAGGAAGAGAGGAAAGTTCCAGTCTCCGTTTCTGAAGTGGAAGCTATTGCAAGTTCTACTCAGATCCACGGTCCACAATTCACTAGAAAGAGTGGACGAGAATGAGTTTGTCAATTCCTAAAATGTACTGTTTATCTTTGAATATATGAAGGAAAGCTAAATCTGTTTTGGCACTCCAATAAATAAAGGTTCGATAAATACACGAAACTGCACTTCACCAAGCTGTGAACAAAATTGCGAAAAGCTGGCAGCCAGCAATACAATTCAATGATGATAATTCTTTTCTAAAGAGATTTCCTTGGAAGTTAGAAACTGATGGCAAACAAATAAAGGCAAGTAACTTTCTCCCTATCACTGGAAATAACTCCTAACGGTTGTGGAATACAGCCATCTTAAAAAAAATGATGAGATAAATGATCATCCCACCCACCTGCTCACTTTCACTCCCCACAACTATCCCAACACCGAAAACAAGGCAATCCACAGCCAGTGTTTCAGATGACTCACTTTCCACATGTCGTGTACACAGAAAAATATGTAATCTTTGAAAGCAACAGTAGGTAGAAGATGGGGAGGTCTGAGGAGGTGTTCATTTAAAATGCTTGTTCTAAGGTAAAATAAAATGAAACAGGCATTTCCAACAATTTCCATAAGAAAAAGGTTTTGGTAGTGAAGTTATGGCAAGAAGGGATTTGATATGTGTGTACTTACTTATCAAAACACATATTTAGCAGACATCTGGGCTTTTGTTTTTCACTAATAAGCTTTTGATTAGCAACTCTCACATGTGAACACTCTTGTATTTTCAGTACCATCCCTCCTTCCACATTACAACACTCTAATGCCTCTATGGAAGAAATAAACCCTCATTCCTCTCCCTGCAATTTTTAAACCGTGAGAGTAATCTGAAGAAAACCAAACATTCACATTTGATTGTAATAGACTCTAGCTAAACTTTCCAGAACATCAAAATCTCATTAAAAGTAGTCATCGAATAAGAATATCACTTAAGATACATTTGATAATGGACTCAGGCCAAATATAATTTAATATTCCATATCCAGACTGGGGAGAGGAAATGTTAACTTGGGTCTGTGTTATATTGCCAAAAGAATTATTTTACTCTAGATCTATTTACTTCTTGGAGGAAGGCTACAATTTGCCAGATAAGGGTTCCCCTGCAGATTTAGCAAAGTTATTAAGTAAACTTCTCAGTAGGGAGCAATCATCAAACTAACAGCCAGAATCCAGGGAGTAAAAAAAGCCTCAGAAATTGTGATGACTACATTCCAAGGAGGAGGCGCTGTAAAAAGTGTGGTCTCTGGCTTTCAGAATAGTGACTGGCCTTTAATGCCTGAAGTCACAGCTGCAGTCAGTGCTTTCAAGGCAGAGTTACTGGGAATAGCAAAAACCTCAGTGTGCATGGTTAAAGCATGCTCAACAATTGGCCCCCATTTATCTTTAAGGCCTAATTAATAATTTAAAATAATCTGCCTCTGACTTGGTATAGAAGAAGAACTGTGCAACCAGGGAATGATTTATTCTCAAACTACTAACTCTCTATGGGCTTCTTTTCCCTACTCTCTGGTTAAATAACTAGTAACCCCTGGGAATCAAGGAAAAATTATTTCTCCCATATCCCGTCCATTTTCTTAATAGAGTGGAAGTATGACTGAATTTAGAATAGCTTCTCCTTGAGAAGCCAAAGGAGAAATAGCCATCTTTTTCCCATGAATTCATGACGTTTCCTGGACTTAGATCAATTCCAGAGAAAGAAGGGTCTAGACTCTCTTGGAGAAATTTTTATAGCCTCTGTTACTCTTAATGCTTGTGTTAAATATACATATAAAATACACCTGGTTTCATATGTCATTGCTAAATTACTGAATTGACATAATTATATCTTTATAAATGATGGATTGAAGTTTAATTCAAAGATGAGTAAAAGTGAGAAAATTCAAATACCTTAATGGAAGTGGTGTGTTTCAATATTTCCAATTGTGCATTGCCTTCTAATTAAGCTCATATTTTATCAAGTGTTTTATATTATTAAGGAGATTATCTTAGAGGTAATTCATTCTAATGATATTATTACACATGTAAGAAAATTGAGGTCCTACAAAGTTAAATAGTTTTCCATGAACAGAAAGCTCATCAATGGCAGGCTGGGTTTAGGACTTGGCAACCTTTGAGTCCAGTCTAATCAACTTTCTGTAATTATGTGACTACTGTTGAATTTTGAAACAAAACAATAAAACCATGGAAAATCCTGACATCTTCTAGTGTCCATAAAACTAAAATAAGAATAAATTGCTTATTGCAAGCAATGGAAGATTAGAGATAGACATTATACAGTACTCTTAGCAAAAGCTAAGTGTTTGACAGATGAAATGGAAGTCTAGCCTCAAACACTTCAATATGTGACAGCCAGGCTCCATCACCATCAGCAACCAGATTTGGATATGAAATGTATATATGTATGTATGTATGTATGTGTGTATGTGTGTATGTATGTGTGTGTGTATGTATGCATGTCTGTATGTATCTATCTATCTGTCTGTCTGTCTAGCTACCTATCTATCTACATAGATATATACATTTATATCATATATATGTATGTATATGAATCATATATATGAAATTACAATATGAGATACAAGAATACATACTCACACACATGCATATTTTATTTTAAAACTAATACTCGCACACATGAACATTTAATTTTTAAACTAAATTAAAAGTTTAAAAGTCTGCGTAGAGCACTCACAATTATTTATATTTCGTATTGTTCATATTTTAAGTCCTTCATTTGAAATAAGGAGCAGTTTCTAACTGTTCTCTATGAGAAGTGAAAAAGGATTACAATTGAGCTATAAAATAAATGTGATTATCTGACATGTGAACTTCGACCAGGTTCCCATTTTAATAGCAATCAAATCTCCTGGCATTTTTCTTCCTTTCTTTTTGCCATGGACTCCCAATAAAATCATAAGCTTACTGATATTTGGACAATCTCTTAAATATGAAGACAGGAAAAATGTGAGAGTTTCAAGTGTTTCATCTGTATAGAGAATATATTTAAAATATAACCCTCCTCCTCACACCCACACAGCAATCACCCATCAATTATTAGCACTCTTTACATCCGTATGTCCTAAATGCAAAATATCTTAATGACAACGTCACTCCTTGCCTACCGGTTATTAAATGCAGACAATGGATTGCTGGATTCAAAAATCTGCCCTACTCCTGCTGACTACTTGACTTTACTTGATCTCATCTTTTCAGATTTTAGAGTAAAAAAGAACAAAAACCCAGGTCACTCTGGCTTGATGGTTGTTGGGCAGTTTTAATCAGTAGCATTGCAGAAATGACTCAGAGTATCTGGCAAGGCTAACCCAGGGGACTTCAGGGTGGGATCCAAATCACATGTTTGTAAACATTCATTTTAAAGTTTCGGTACAGCACAAATCATGATTTACTGCAGTGTTAAACCTTTTATCTTTTTTTGGAACTTACACCATGATCTTCTGTAAGGTTAATTCCCAGTGAAAAGGGGCAGAAGTCCCTAATCAATCTGGAAAGTTTTGTAATTACCTACTTGAGCTCTGAAGGTTCTTTTTGAAAAGGTGGGAGGTTCGTGGGATCTTTAGAAAGTTTCATTTATGTTAAAAGAAACATTGGAAGTAATACTAAACAATTTTCAATTTTTATCCATGTCAAATTAAACTTTTTACATATCTTCCAGCCTCTATTCATATATTATTGCTTTATGTATATGCAGCTCCCAGATACTCTAAATGGTGAAAATGGTAGATAAAGATACAATATTTACTATTTTCAAAATTAAAATATCTTATAATTCATTATCTGCTTCAAATATGGAGATAGTATTCAAAATCATACACTCAAAATGCCATTTATCTTTACATATGTTCTACACTTTAAAAATGAATTTTGTCTGCATAATTCCATTTAATCATAGCACATGTTTGTGAGGAAAACACTTTTACTCTCATTTTATAGATGATGAAAATGTGTCTCACAGAGTTTAAGTGATTTGACCAGGAAAGTGATAGGAGGCCTTGTTAAATAGAATTGAATCCTGTCTCAATGGTCTTGTCATTCTTGATTTTGCCATGGTGTTGGCACCTGTGAAAAGGTGAAGGCAGAGCACCTGAGGAACAGTCCCAGCCATATCCATAAAAGTGGAGAGAATCAATGAGACATGCTCGGAGCTCGTGGACTAGTGTTGTGCATCTTGGTGGAAGGAGGAGATGGAAACAGAAAAACCAGTAAAACCAGGTGGTTCTCAGTGGGGCAATACTGCTTACAGGGCTATGTTTCTGGTATTAGTGGGAATGTCTTGGACTTCCACACTGAGGCGTGACGCAATTGCAACCTGGAATGGAAGGCAGCTATAGTGTGTTAAATGGTGACCACTTCCATCCCCCATCTCCAAAAAGGTATTCCATGACCTAGATTCAGGATCCTAGGCAAGTTATCTTATTTGGGAAAAGAATTTTCGAAGATCTGTTAAAGTCGAGGATCTTGAGATGAGATCCCTGAATTGTCTGGCTGGACCTGAAATCCAATGGAGTGTTCTTAAATGAGACATGCAGAGAAGATGAGGCAGGGGTGATTGGAAGGTAGAGATTAGAGTGATATGGTCACAAACCAAGGAACTTTACCAAGGAATGCCCGGAGCCACCAGATGCTGGAAGAAGCAAGGAATCAATCCTCCACTAGAGCCTTTGAAGAGAGCACAGGCTTGCTGGCCCTCTGGAATCAGACTTCTGGCCTCCAGAACTGAGAGAATAAATTTACATCGTTTTAAACCACCAATTTTGTAGTAATTTATTACAGCAACCCCAAGAAGGCAATACAGTGGTGTGCCAGACAACTTTTGTGTCCCACCAGATTTCCTCTTGGCCTGCCTTCTTTCTTTAGTCATTCCTGTGAATTTGTCACTTCATTTCAGCTGCATAATATATCTTTTACTCTCTGCCCTGGGGCTTCTCTCCATCATCTGTGGGAATCCACTCTTGTCATTCTGATGGTTTTTACTGCCTAACCAGCAGACAGACTACAAGTCTTGCAGATCAAAGGACAGTCCCAGATAACAGGAGAAAAATTCCTGGGCAATATTCAAGATTTTCAAATGCTTTAATAGACATTTGTATAGTGATATATCTTTTAGGACATAAGACATACATTTTATAGTCCATTCAGAATATAATTTTCACTTGAAAGGTACTCAATAAATATATAGTGATAATGAGGATTATTTAATTGTAGAGTTGAGGCTTCTTTGGGACAAGGAATAAGAGAACTTACTTTATAGGCTAAAATCCTGTTTTTGATTATTAGATCCTATTGCTTCTCAGTCTTTTTGCTAAGATCAATTAGATCCTAGAAATAACACTATCTTTTGTATAAATGAAGAGTATTTGAAATATGCTTTTAACATACACTGAGTTTTCCAGGAATCTATTTACTATGTATATTGAAGAAATATTATAAATTGTTGCAAACTTTATCAAGACTAGTTCACCATTTGTAAAATTCAGAAAACTGATGACAAAATTGACAAATAATTAATCAAGTATGTCATGTTGGCTACAATATGTGAGTTACCCATACCACACACTTGATTAATCTTTATATGTTACTCACATACTTATGGTTATTCTACAGATGGGTGGAGTTACCTGATTACTTACATCTTCAAATATTGAAATACTTACTACCCCATTACAATTGCTTATCTTATACACTGCAATTATAATTTGGTCATTTATAAGGCATTATATATCGTACTTTTAAATTTGGGTGTTGGTAGGTTATATTATTTTGTATGTAGGTGGTAGGTTATTTTTACAAAGAATTCCTTTTGGGGTCATTAAAAAAAATTGCAATAAAAAGAATGTGTGTTCCATGTACTTCCCAAAAACACAACGAACAAAACAAATGACATAGGAAGACATGGGGCTGACATCTATTGGTCTTGCTCCCAGGTTGGTTGCCTTCAGCTTCTGATGCCAGTGGTTTCCTCTCTAAGCATCTGTGAGCCTTCACTTAGTAAATGTGGGATGCAACTCTGGGTTCTGGCTTGCTTAGCATCTCTTGGGAAGGTACATGGTGACATCTGCTGGGCTCTGCATCTCCAAACACCCATGTCTCCTTCTGTTGGCACTCCAAGCATCCCAAGCGTCTCTGTCAGCTCTGAAGCAACTGTTCTCCAAGCATCTGCATCTGAAGTTTCTCCAAAATGTTTCTCCTATTAAGAGACTCTAGTAAGCTAAGACCCACCTTGAGTCACATCTTCATCTAATTCAAAGCTTACACCCATACTTAGGTGTGTCACATCTTCATGGAAACAATCCAATCAAAAGTTTCATCCTAATCAATAGGACTGGCCCCACAAGATTGGATCAGGATTAAAATATAGCTCTTCTGGGGTACATAATAATTTCAAATGTGCACATAATATTAAAATTTTTTGGAAGGGAAACAGCACAATGGCCCAGCAACACATAATGGTAATATTTCATGAAGTTCATTATTATTTCATGTGTAGCTGTCCTGTGAATAAAGGCATTATAAATGCAGTCAATGATTTACGAGGGAACTCAGTGGGTATCCTTTGAACAAAACAGAAGCAAATTTCTGACAGGGCCAAGGCATAATCTCCAGCAGTTTAAAATATATGAGGTTATATTTTTGGTAAATAGCAATAGAAGATAAAGGGGAAAGAGTAATAGGGTATTTGAATGGAGTTTTTAATATAAAAGGAAAAACAAGAAAAAGTAGTTTTATAAAAGGGAGAATCAGGATGGTGCAAGGATAGCTCCATGGTAGAATTCTTGCCTGCCATGTGGAAAATGCAGGTTTGATTCCCAGAGCCTGCCATGCCAAAATAATAATAATAATAATAATAATAATAATAAATAATAATGATAACAATAATGAAAAAGAGAGTCAATGCCAAAAGAACACTCCAATCTAGAGCTATGAGTTTAGACCTTGTGGCAAATTCAAGCTCTGTGGTAAATAAATACATGATTAGACTGTACGGACCCATTATTTGCATTTGATAGGGAGAAAAACATTTATTTCAAGGACTCTGATGATATTTCTACCTAATTAACCATATAAAGTGGAAGGAAGAGGAGTAAAATTTCCATGCTCTGAGTTTCTACTTTCAAATATCTTAACTAATTTTAACCTCACAACAGCCCTCCAAGATTAGTCAGGAGGGCGGTAAATACTAATGAAGCATTATAGTGAAGCACAGTTATGAGCTCTATAGCTATAGTCACTGTTTTAAGAAGCTAAAGCAAAAACATATAATCATCCAATCCTTAGAGAGGAGGAAATTCAGGCTAAGGCAGACTAAGGAGTCAGCACAAAGCTACCATTCTGTGGGTGGCAAAGAGAGGGTTTTAATTTGAATGTAGATATTTGAGCCTTCACACTACCCCAATCCTGTAAGACTTCAAATTGCTTCCTTGGCCTCTCTACCATATCTTGAATCTAACTAACCTTATCTAACTAGATAATTTCAAAAGATGTAATTTAAAAGTTCAAGTTGTCTTGTTATTTTCATGCTGAATACATAAGATAGTAATATATGCATTATCACAAGCAGTGAAACTTTGGCAATAAAGCATGACAGACACAATCAGGAGGGGAGGGAGTTTTATAGGTCACATCTTGGTCCTGCCTGACATACTTTTGGCCCACATTCTTATTCTCGTTATTCCTCTGGTGATGAGCTGTGCAGGTATATAGCCTAATGGAAATTTTCTGGAGCTTCCCCAATTGCCACTTTTCAAATGCCCATTGGATCCCATTGTAGCATTTGAATTCATGTATGTGCGAGCCTGAAATGTGGGGAGTTTAACACTGAAAATCTTAACGGGAGAGAGAGAGACTTGAGCCAGAAGATAAATGCCCCCTTCTCCCGTTCCTTCGTGAACAGTTTTGAGGTTCTTCAGTAAGGTTTTGAGGTTCTGAGTTCAGAGAGTTTTCAGTGAAGTTGAGCCCCCATGGCTATCCATTTAATCTTTACAACAACTCTATTTTAAAGATAAGCAAATGGAAGTTTAGATGCATAAAGCCATATTCTCAAAGTCACAGTTTCTTGATGGAGAACCTTGGTTTGAACCAATAGCCATCATTCTAGAGTCTGTACTCCTAATCACTGATCAGTAGGGCTCTTTCAGTTGGGTAAAGGCATTTGGGACAAGAGGTTGAGAAAGCCACAGGAATGTCTATGGGAGTGGGGGAAAGGAGAGGGAGAGTAGTGAGAAATGTAACTTCAGATACATCCAACCTAGTGTCTCCCAATTCTGTATGATTTGAAAAACACCCAGATGATGCCTCTGCCCAGAATCTTATCCGCCATCCATCTTCCATGATCACCCAAATTTCCTTCAGTAGATATTTATTACAATGTTAAAAGTTGTCTGATAAATATAAAGACCTTTTGGAAAGTCATTCTCAGTTAAGCTCTCAAAGGGGATAAATTGTCACCACAATTTTAAAAACATGAGAAGGGAACTAAAACTGAAGGAGGTGAAGAAGGTATAAAGTCAAATTTCACATTCAAATATTTTCTTTAAGGTTTGGCCTATCAGTAACAATAAGAGCATGAAATTTCAAAGCAAAGATTCCATTGAAAATGCTACCTTCTCCCTCCTAATAACTTACAATGCCAATCCAAAAGATTAATTAGTGGGAAGGCCTTATTTGAATAGTCTTGAAAGCCTTTAAGGAGAAAAACAATTTCTAAGCAGTTCTCCAAGTTTAGCTTTCTAACTTTAGTTTGGATATAAAGAAATAATTATATATCTGGCTTAGTCATAATTGCACCATCTTCCCTCTCATGAAAGGCTACAGATTATGTAACTGCAGCTATTGATTTTCCACATCAGACACTTTAATTGAAAGGTTAAGAGGAAGCTAGATCAGCAAAGTTTGAGGTTACTAATTCTGCATTAAATAATTTGGAACTTAAAACTCCCTTAACGGACACTAGGCCAAGAATTCTATAAGAAAGACATATAAATACTTCTTGGAAAAGGAGTATTACTATTACTAATGAACAGAAGATATCTAAAATCTGGACTGGAATGAAAGGCATGAAATTTATATAACTTTAGCTTATTAATGGGAGTGTTCTGGCATTATTTTTGTTGTTGTTGATTATAACAGACCGCCAAAGATTTTACTGTTGCTTTATAGCTGACATGCTTTTTATTGAAAAGCATTGCCATTTGGGGTAGATCTTGGAAGGATGATCTTATAGTAGCTATGGGCAGCCCTAGGTTACTAGCTCAGTCCTCAAACCTAAAGGTCTTACAGAAAGCAAAGATCAATACCCACTAGTCAACTGTCAAAAATACTGGTATCTCTGAGGCTATTAAGTAGCAATAGAAAGCAATAACTCTCATCACCATTAGGATTATAGATCATCTGAAAATTTTTCACCAAAACGAAATGATTCCAATGCTTCAGAAGGAATGAATTGGATAAATACAAAATTAAAGGATTTGAAAAGATTAAAACATTACTAAATCTGGATCTTCCTCACAGGATCCACTGTGAAACTACAAATACATTCCCTGTATATTTAATTAAATAAGACTACACTGGAGGCTAAGAACTGAAAATCAAATGGAAAAAACTAATTATTTACGGTGAGACCCTCTTAACATCATCCGCTTATTTTTGTCAATCTGTTCCAAGTAGGTTGTGCATTGCTTGTATCATTTCCTTTCAGAAAGTACTGTAGCATACATAATTAATTAAATATATCTTAAATTACTTTTACACATCCTCGTGACTTGACATCTGATAGCCCTCACTCATCCTTTAAGTCTGCTTTGCTGACATACATTCCATCATGAAGCTATTCTCCAAGTCTTCATCTGAGCTATGTTTCCCACCTTTTTTTCTCCCACATCATACTGCCCAAATCTCATTTCTTAGAATTTACCAAATTGTTTTTGAAATTATTTATTTCCATGTAGATGTCCCCCAGTATAATAAGTGCGTAACTGAAGATAGTCACTGTGATGGTTAAGTTCATGTGGCAACTGGTGTTCAGCTGTTCGGTCAAACAGTCACTGGTCTGATGTTTACTATAAGGATATTTCACGAATTTAGATCATCAGTAAATTGATTGCATCTGTGACTGATTACACCTACAATCAACTAAGGAGATTGCCTTCCACAATGAGATAAGTCTCATCCAAGTGATGATTTCAGAAGTCAGAAGGAAGAATTCATTGAAAATCTTCAGTGGAGTTCCCAGCTTGCAGCCTGACCTGTGGAATTTGAATGTGCCCATCCTCACAGTTGCACGAGCCAATTGCTATGATAAATCTCATAATATTTACATAATTACATAATATAAATATATGGAGGAGGTATATAAATAAATCTTTCTGAGTGGACCAAAAACATGAAGATATTTGTGTCCACATGCAATAATGTCAGACAGTGACTTCAGCAGAGGAAGATTATAATAATCAAGTGGTTAAGATGACCCATTCTGTGGATACCAATCAGCCTCTTTCCCAAGTCACTCCTGTTATTGCCCAATGAACTCAAGAACAACGTGGCCATGGTGGGAAGGATGGAGGTTTTACATGGGATCAGCAACATGGACTTCTACTCACCAATGTCAATCTGTCTATAGCCTTTTCTGAGTGCCCACCTGCCAGCAGCAGAGACCAATACATAGTCCCTGATATGGCACCATTCCCTGACATGATCAGCCTGCTATCTGGTGGCAGGTTAATTACATTGGACCTCTTCCATTATAGAAGGGGCAGAGTTTTGTTCTACCTTGAATAGATGCATACTATGGATATGGGTTTGCTTTCCCTGTACACAACACTCTGCCAAAACTACCATCCATGTATGTACAGAATGCTTTATTCACAATTATGGTATTCCACTCAGCATTGCTTCTGATCATGGAATCTACTCCCAACAAATGAAGTCTGGGAATGAACATATACTCATGAAATTCATTGTTCTTACTATAATAACATCATTGTGAAGCAGCTGTATTAATAGAATGGTGGGATGACCTTTGAAGACTCTATTATAGTGCCAACTAGGTGGCAATAACTTGCAGGGCTGTTGGGCAATGTTTTCCAGCAAGCTATATATGCTCTAAATCAGGGTCCACTTTATATGTTACTATTTCACCCACAGCCTCAGGTCTAGGAATTGAGAGGTGGGAATGGAAATGGTACCACTCACTATTACCCTAGTGATCCATTAGAAAAATTTTGCCCCATGGCCCTGCAACCTTAAGCTTTGCTGGTCTACAGGTCTTAGTTCCAGAAGGAGTATTTCCACCAGGAGGCACAACAATGATTCTATTGAATGGAAGTTAAGACCACCAGCTGGACATTTTGGGGTCTTCATGCCTATAAATCAACAGGCAAAGAAAGGAATTATTTCACTCCCTGGAGCAGTTGATTCTGACTATCAAGGGGTAATAGGGCTGCTTCAACAGAGTAGAGATAAAGAGTTGCCTGGAATGCAAGAAAACCCCTAGAACATCTCTTAGTATTGCCATGCCTTGTGATTAAAGTCAATAGAAAACTGCAACAACCCAATCCAGGCAGCATTATCAGTGGGCCGGAAACTTCAGGAATGAGGGTCTGGAACACTCTACCAGGCAAAGAAACATGGCCAGTTGAGGTGCTTGCTATGGGTAAAGGGAATATAGAATGGATAGTAGAAGAAGGTGATTATAAATTCAAGCTGTGACCACGTGTCCAGTACAGAAATGGGGATTGTAATTGTTATGAACATTTCTTCTTTGTTTTGTTATGAATATATTTGTGTATATTTATATATATACATAAATATGTAAATATATAAATATAAATATATATATATATACACATAAAGCAAATGTCTTTGTTTTCTTCCCTATCTTATTCCTTTATCATATGTTATAAGTTGTGTTAACTTCACGTCATGGTATTTAGGTTGTAGGATATCAAGTTTAAGAGGGAATATTACCTAAGGACTTGCACCCTATTCTGAGAAAAGTTGGTGTGTTTCTGGTTGTATGCAGGACAGTTGAGTATTGTTAGGCAAAAATATGACTGTTCAACTTTTTATTCAGAGATTAAGTATAGTTTAAGGAGATGTGCATGAGTGCCAAGTTGACAAAGGGTAGAATGTGATGGTTAAGGTCATGTGTCAACTTGACCAGGTTATGGTGTCCAATTGTTTGGTCAAGCAAACAGGGGCTCATTGTTTCTATGAAGATATTTGGTGGACTTAAATCATCAGTAACTTGATTGTATCTATGGCTGATCGCATCTACAATAAAATCAACAGAAGAAATTGCCTTCAACAATGAGAGAAGTCTCATTCAGTCAGTTGAAGTCTTTAAAAGGAGAATTGATGATGTCAGCAGTCAGAAAAGAGAAATTCCATCTCTACTTCTCCTGGGGAATTCCAACAAATTCTTCATTGGAATTCCCAGTTGCCCTATGAAATTTGGACTTGCTCATCACTACAGTCACATGAGACAATCCTTACAAAAGTCATAGTTACACATATCTCTTGCTGGTTCTGTTTCCTTAAGAATCCTGACTAATAGAGTAGCAGTGTTCTTGCCAACTTAATAATGTGCTGCTTGTCCCAGAATTGCCATCCAACATTATTTGTTGAACTGGACTAAGCCATATGTTCCCATGCCTGACTGCCCAGTTTTTAGAATGTTATTCTGATAGAATTGCATTACTTCACTGCTTTACAATGATATTTCAGTGACCTGTGCTGTGATGGGTATCTTTTCTAATAACCATATGATGCTGAAAGTAGCTCTGGTGTGATGCTTTGATGAAGCAGGGATCAAATAGCAGGATTTAATTTATGTATAGATATAGTTGAAGGTGAAAAGTGTGTAGGAGGGGGCGGTGCGATGGTGGCTCAGTGGCAGAATTCTTGCCTTCCATGCTGGAGACCCGGGTTTGAGTCCCAGTGCCTGTCCATGCAAAAAAAATAACCTGCAGGAGGTACCTTTCAACCTTTAATAAATTGGTCAAAATAATAAGTGGTTTTTCAAATTATTTGAAAGTTTTGAAAGCAAAAGCTTTGACTTATACACATACACACACACACACACACACACACACACATTCATGGAGTTCACATATGAAAATTCATTGAGCTGAAGAAGAGACCTGGAAAGATTTCTTTGTAGAACAGTAATTTAAATATTTGACAATTGGGCTAACATTTGTATAATTCTTCACTATGTACTTTGATAAGGATTTTTAATTTTTTCTTGATTCATTACTCAATTGCCCTATTAAAATGTGTATACACACACATGAGCACATATGTTTCAAGTGAAGGATCAAGAAACATTAAGAACAATTTCAAGAGCTCTAAAAATTGTGCACATACCAACATTATATAAGCTATGGTCATATTACTACATAGTATACTTGTGTGCATTTCATGAACAAAGCACACGTTGCTAGTGAATTCATAGAAATGGGTAAGAATACAGTTACATAGAAAGAAAGTCAAGTGATTGTTTAAGTGGACAGAAATGTAGGTGAATAGCAATATTTCATGTATAATGCTGCCACTGTGCTATCAGGCTACAAAAATATTTGAATATTGAATTGTTTAGTGTCCTTCACTAAACCATTGGAATTATTATTTTTTTTAAATGGTTTCTGTTCAGATTTTTAAAAATTTGTTTGGAATAATTTTCCAGTGTAATTCTTTCAGGATTTCAACTGTCCAAAAAAGCAATTTTCAAACTAGCAAAAGATTTAACTTACTAAAGGTGCTGATTAAGAGAGATTCAGTCATTTTGAGGTAAATGAAGAAGTACCCCATTGAAATAAAGAAGACTTGATCTTAAAATTCTTTCTTATTTTTTAAAGCTGATTCTTTAAACTTGGAAAGCCTAAAGTCAATGATAATAGTCATTTAAAGAACTAAAATTATAACATCCTTTCTTAGTAGAAATGGCTCAACATCCTTCCTAGAAAAGAAATTGGCAAAATTTCAAAAATGTGGAAATTGATGAATGTTAAAGTAATAATCATATTTGCAAGGTAGAATGGTTTCACACCCATAGCTGGAAACCACACAGAATTGAGGATCTTCCTGCTTTGGCATCCTCTCATAAGTCTATTTCTATATACTTGCCAAATCATTTGGAATTTTCTATTCTGAAAATAAATCATTGTAATGGTCTCAGTAGGAAGGCCTACACATTAGGAATTAGTGCTATATTTGTTGGTGCTGTTAAAGTTATTATGAGTATCAGCACAATTATTAAGAATACCTCTTCATAGCTTTCAACAAGCTTTCATTTGCATTGCCTCATCTGATTCTTTCAGCAGGTCTGAGTGGAGCAAAGGGCAGGTATTAGCATCCATTTGTATACTTGGGTAACTGAGTCATAAACACAGAATTGATTTAACCAAGTACATCACTGGTAACTTTGATTTCTAGCTCAGGTATCTTTCTAATTAAAAGATGTCATGAATGAACTCTAATAATTGTTAAGCAATTGTTATGGACAGTCACTGTCACATCCTAATAATAGTTACTGGATACTGTGTGTTTCAGATTCTTTAACCTATCTCAAGAAGTTCAAACACACTTTCAAAGATGGTGCTGTCATCCCCATCTTCCAGGCAAGGATGCGGTGGCTTAGACATAATGATTTTTGAACCCAGGTCTGCCTGATTGCGCAGTCCAAGCTCTTCCCTCTGAGATACTGCTTCATTTGATTCTCACACACTTCTTAAGAGGTAGATATAATGTCCCTGCTTTTAATTGTCTTGGAGATGAACCCAGAGGATTAATATTACAAGACACGTGTTGGGGAATTGGTACTCTGGCTGCCTGATTGTTGACAATATTTCTGAAATAGATCAATTTCCTGCCTTCTAAATAGAATATATTAAGAACAATTGGATTTTTGTGGATGAGGGTTACCGTGAAGTATCTGAATAATATTATTTTTAATCTTGCTTTTTCTTATATTTGTGTAAATGTTGTTGGTAGCAGATTGTCTTGAATCTGTTACCGCCATATATGACTGGAGATTGTTGCTAAGCATAAATCATTAATGTTGAAGAGTTTTTGTGGTTGTTCAAGAAATCTGTGTAATGAGTATATTATTAAGCACCTATAATTAGCTAGATATTAAGTTATATATACTGAGTATACTTGTAGCACAGGAGACAGACACATGAACTAACTAAACCCATCAATTAGATTTTAAAGTAGCATGGGTATCTCAGAGTTCTGATAGAGATCAAATAAATCTACAATATGTTTTAAATTTATTATGAGGAAAAATGTTTCACTGAGCTCAGAACATTTTCATATTAAATCATTTGTATATAGGAACCACAATCAAGAAAGTAGTTTAATAGATTTAAATTGTTTGTTAAATATGAAAGAATCATCCACACATTTTTATTTTGAGGCACTTATGTTATTATGATTTATTATGTTATATATGATTTGTCATATGTACTGAGAAGATGGGTTCATGTCTTTTGGGCCTAAATCAAGAGTTAAGTTCTTAATGGATTTTGATACTACCCCTAAATTGCAATATCATCTGCCTAGTTTTAATATTGCAAATGAAAGACTAAAACGGAATACAGCCAGGTTTATGACAATAATCACTGACTTCTTTGTGTGTTCAAGGGAACTTGTTTTCAGAAAACACAATTTTTTACAAATAATTTTTTTGATCTTCTATTAGATATCAAATGTAAAAGTATAAAGTAAAGATCCATACATAGCATACTACATACACTAAGATTTTAAAGAAGAAATAGTGAACTACATTATTACTTCTTCCATTTAAAAAAATCTACATAATCTGGAAAGCAGCTATATTTTTTAAAATGTGGAAATAAAATAGTGCATTTCTTCCGATGTTCAGATGTGACAGTAGCATTCTCCTGGATAAGAAAAGATCAGATAACTTATAATTATCCAAGAAGTTTTTCATGTATGTTGATAAATTATTTATTCTTTGAGAGAACACTGAATACTTCATTTTATCAATCTTTCCTTTACACAGTCCTTCTGCAAAAAATGTTTTATTTAAAGCATTATTATTTTTGATATAATGTTTAAGTATTAATTATTTTTTCCAAAGAAATTCAACAATCATTCATTGAGTGACTACTATAGTCAAGGCACTATGGAGACTTACAAGAAATAAAGAGATGACCAAGACCAGAGGCTATCCTCAAGGAGTTCACAGTTTGCTAAAGTCTCTAGACAAATATAGCAATAACCCTAGTACATGGGATATGAGTTTCCAATTGTTGCTGTAAAAGAATATCATAAACTTAGTGGTTGAAAGCAACACAAATTTTCTTACAATTCTATAGGTCAGAAATCCAACATGAGTTTCGTGGGGTTAAAATCAAGGTGTTGACAGGGTTGCTTTTCTCCTGGAGGCTGTAGGAGAGGATCCAGTTCCTGGCCTTTTCCAGCTTCTACAGGCTGCCTGCATTCTCTGGTCATGGCCACCTGTGCCACCCTCAAAGGCAGCAATCACATTATGACAACCTCTGCTTCTGTCATCACAGCTCTTTCTCTGTCTCTGACTCTCCTGCTCCCTTTTCGCACTTACAAGGACATTTATTCACTCAATGACACAGGTAAACTTCTCCATCTCAAAATCCTTAATTTCATTACATCTGCAAATCCCATTTTCCATAAGATAGCATATTCACCGGTTCCAGGGATTAGAATGTGGACATTATTTGGGGGCCATTATTCTGCTTACCACATGGCCAAATATGGTAAAGAGATAAAAAAACTATACCTTATATTTTAGAGGTAGACATTGATTTACTCAAAAACGCACAATTTAATCACCTTAATCAACTCATTAAAAATGCTTAAATATTAATAAGGAAGATTGCAAGACCAAAGTTTAGCATATTCAATTAAACAAGCAAAATTTCTCATGTTAGGCATCAAATGAAAGAAGCACAATTGCTGATAAAATATAGACTAAGTCATAGATGATGGACTTACATAAGAAGTATTTTCTGTTAACTGTCTCATGTCAACTACTTAAATTTAAGTTAATTGGCAAAGTCTTATCATTAGAGAGCAAACGCGATCAGATAATAGAACTTCAGTTGGTCCCTGTCATGGTCAGGTTCATGTGTCAACTTGGCCAAGTGGTGGTACCTGTTTGTCTAGTTGGGCAAGTGCTGGCTTGTCTGTGGCTATGAGGACATTTCATAGAATTAAATCATGATCATGTCAGCTGCATCCACAGCTGATTCCATTTGTAATCAGCCAAAGGGGAGTGTCTTCTGCAATGAGTGATGCTTAATCTAATCACTGAAAGCCTTTTAAGGAGGATTCAGAAGAGACAGGCTCTCTCCCTGCTTTGGTTGGCGAGCCTCTCCTGTGGACTTGGTCCAGACCCTCCATTGGAATTGTCAGCTTCACAGCCTTCCCTGCAGATTTTGGACTCTGCTGCTCCTATGGTCACATGAGACACTTTTGTAAATTTTATATTTGCGAGTGTTCCCTGTTGATTCGGTTTCTCTAGAGAACCCTAACTAATACAGTTTCTGAGAAATTCCTTGTAATAAGTGCAAAGCAATAAAATCCTAGAGTTGAAAGGTAAATTTTAATATTTTAAATTGTGTAATAGTAATCTTTAAATAACTTTATAGAGGCCTTTTTATTCCTCATCTCCCACTGTAGCCTGCTTCTGCTCCTCTTGAAGGCAAAATACCTTGAGAGTTTTCTGAACTAGGTATCTTTAATTCCTCTCTTCCAATTCTATTTTTAACCTACTCCAGTCATATTTTGTCCACGCTATTCCTCATAAACTGGCCTTATTTTTTATGTCACCAATGACTGCTTCACTGCTCATTCAGAGGCCAAATCTCAGCCCTCATCTTCCGTGACATCTAAGCAGCATTTGATGCAGATGATCATTCACTCTTCCTTGAAACATTGTCTGCATTTGACATACAGAACCTGACTCTCTTGACTTCCCTACCATCTCACCAGCCAGTCCTTCTCATCCTCCTTTGCTTATTTGTCTGCATTCCCCTGACCTCTGATGGTGGATTGCCCCAGGGGCTAGTCTTTAGATTTTTACTTTTCTTTATTTCCTCCACTCATACCTAGGTGAGATTGCCCAGGGTCAGTGAGTTAAATATTATCTACATGCTGTCAACCTCGAAAATTTTATTTCCAGTCTGTGTCTCTCCCCTGAACTCCAAATTCCTTCACCAAACTTCCTAGTTTATATTGCCAGGTGCATCTCCACAAATACTATACACTCAGCATATCCTAAACTAAGCTTCTTACCTCTCCTCTCTCCTCTTTACCTCTCTCTCTCTCTCTCTCTCTCTCTCTCTCTCTCTCTCTCTCTCTCTCTCTCTCTCTCGCACACACCCACACACATACCTCCACACACACAAACTAAAACAAACCAAGGATTGTTCTAGTGGTTTTTCCAACTCAGTAAACAACAACTCCATTCTTGTGGGTACTCAGACCTACTTCCCTTCTCTCACACATTACTTCCTATCCATCAGCAAATCCTAACCAGTCCCCCTATTTGTGTGGGAACTTCCCTTTTAGATATTTTCAACCCAACAGCCAGAGTAACCTTTTTAAAATGTAAGTCAAGTAATTTAATTTGTCTGCACACAGCCTTATAATTTTCTTCCAACTCAGTCAGAATAAAATCCGAAGTCATTACAGTGGCCTATAAACTTCTGGTTCCTACTTAATGTCTCACACTCAACTTCTGCTTTTTCCACTTGAATTACTTCACTTGAATCTCACTGGGTCTTGCCTGCACAAAGTCATAGCTTTTCACATGATTTTTCCCTTGCTGGAAGGTTCTTTCCGTAGAAAACACCATGGCTTTCTTCCTAACATTTGTATGGCCCATTCTCCAAAGTTACCCTCAAAAAAGACCTTTCCTGACTATTCTACTTAAACTCACAATTGTTACCCCATTAGCCCAGTATTGCCTATTCCCCTTCTCTGCTTTAATCTTCTTCATAGCCATTAACACAAAATAGCATTCTATATCTGCTGCACTTATTTGTTTTTTGATGGTCTCTCTCTTCTCTCTAGCAGGTAAGCTGATTTGGGAAGGAATTTTCTGTTTGTTTTATATGCTCAGTTTCAAGAATACACTCTGATAGTATGAAGACATTCCATTAATATTTGCTAAATAGATGAAATTATCTAGTGCCAGAGCCAGTGAAGTAGTTGGTCTAACAGTATTTCTGAAAATGGCCATATTTTAGTGAGACAGATCTTGTTGTTTTAATTATTGAGAAAAAATAATGATTTACAATTTATTCTTAATGGGGGGAAGTCAATGTTCTAGATACTGTTCTTTGATGAGCTCTCTATTGTTCTCAGAAAAATATCTAATCTTATATATATATATATCTCATATAATCTTATATATATAAATAGCTAACCTTATATATATATATATATACACACACACACAAAAGGGTAGAAAAGCTTTTATATATATTATATATACATATAATATATATATCTATATATACACACATACAATAGCTCTTCTACACTTTTACCCCCTAGGGAATTGGAATGTATAAAAGAAAGGTAGTGGAGTGGGAGGAAAAATGTATAAATATCATAAATATTTATCAAGTATACTCATTCTTTCAAAAAATAATTATTTATACTTACAAAGCAGGTGTAAAGCAATTAAAATTGCTTTCCTTGGGAAACTTACATACTGGTAGGGGAAATAGACAAACACATAAATAAAATATACAATGAGTTTTATGTTGCTAGATGGGTTAAAAGAAGAATAAACCAGAGAAGGGAGGAAAGGGTCCTGAGATGAGAAGGCTGTAAATTACCTTACTCATACAGCAGGCAGAATTCTAAGCTGGTCTCATGACCTTCTCACCCTGATATTACTCTCCTGATTGTGTTATGTGACAGAAGG